>PKMM01029527.1:268899-286433 GCA_002933915.1 Eutrema heterophyllum
AAAATGTAGCAAGACTTCACGTGGCACCATTCCCTTACGAGGGAAGTAATTGCCCAATTTGACAGGTATGCCGCGCTTTCGTACTCGAACCACATGTACGAGTGGAAGCAGAAGTGGAAGCACGACAAGGACAAGCCGAAGGATCTCGACGACGACGTCTGGAAGGGCTTCTGCGATTATTGGAGCAAGCCGAAGACGAAGAAGCTATCCGAAACAAACACGAAGAACCGGAAGAGCGAACGAGGAGGGAAGGGGATGTACATTCACAACGGCGGCGCAAAGACCGTCGAACGGGATGCAATGGAAATGGTAAGTCTAATTTCAATTTTTAATTATTATTTTCGTTTTTATTATTATTTACTTAACAACATTTTACAGGCGAAGAGAGACGGCGTAGCTCCCGACTACCTTAGACTGATCGAGCAGAGGCACACCAACAAAAAAACTGGTGTGATCCAGGATCCCGGCATGCGTGACCTTGTTGAGACGTGCAAGAAGAAGAAGGTGGATCGGGAACGAGAAGTTGGACTCTCGCAGCTCACTCTCGAGGGGTCGTCGTCCTCGAACGAGTTACCCCGGGAAGTGATCAACGACATTGTCCTCAATGTAAGTTTCTAATTGTTTTCAATTATTATTTTTTTCAAAATTTCATTACTAACATTATTTTGATGTTTTATTTTCATAGGAAACTCGGAAAGTCAAAGGGCGATTCGCTGGGTTAGGCGGACTTCCGACCCAGGAATCGTCTTCTTCCATTCCTCGGTTTCCTTCGGGGTACAGAGACGAGATCGAGAGGCTCACCCAAACGGTGAAAGAACGTGATGCGGAGGTCGAGGAGCTAAAGTCCGCACACACCTCAACCCAGACCCAGCTGAACTCTTTGCAGAAGATCATGCAAGGCGCCTTTCCTCAACTCTTTCAACCCGACAACCCCGACGATCCCGACAACTCTCCGACCGTCTGAATTTTTTTTTTTTTGAACATTAAAATATTTTGTTTAATGAATTATTTTTTATTATGATAATGAATTTTTATTAATTAATTTCTTTTTTTTAAAATAATTTCATTTATTTATATATTAATTATAATTTAATAAATCTCCAAAAAAAAATATATAATCAAATCGAAATCCGTCGGAAATCCGTCGGTAATGTTTCCGACGGGTTTCCGACCAATTTCCGACGTTAACTTCCGATCAAAACACCGTCGGAATATCCGTCGGAAATTTGTTCTGTCGGAAACCCGTCGGATATATTTCCGACGGTATTCCGACGTTGTGTCCCGACCTATCATCTGTCGGAATATCCGTCGGAAACATTGCCGTCGGTAATCCGTCGGAATATTCCGACCCTTTTCCGACGACTAATTTCCGTCGGAATAATCCAACGACTAATTTCCGTCGGAATAATCCGACGGATATTAATTTCCGACGAACTGGAACCGACGGACAATATCCGTCGGAAATCCATCGGAAAAGGGCGGTTTCCGACGGAAACGGCCGTCGGAAATCGCCTGTATTCTTGTAAAGTAATTGATGTGTTGATGTTAATTGATGTTAATTAGATAAGTGACTCACGCGTTGCGCTGGATTAAAACTATTTTTATTTCTAATTTGTTATTTTTAAAATTTCATTTTAAGTATTTATCTTTATAAGTTTTTAGTCTAGTTTAATGTTTTGGTTGGTCACTAAAAATTTAATAAATACATTCAATATTTGTATTCTTCTAGATGTTTATATATTTTTTTTTTTGTATAACATACGTACTATTTTCCTTATGTTTATAGTTAAAAAATCATTATACTTGCTACTATTTTTAAGACAATAAGTGTACCGTCTTTCTTTGTGCTGTCAACATTGCTTGATGACATTTTTTGTGCCACAATTTTTTTTCACTTTTTGTTACTCTGTTTATATTGATTTCACGTTAATACATGGATGGTAAGGAATTAGAACTAACTCAACATACTAAATACCAAAATAGCTCAATACATGTTTTGATTTGATTCTCTTTTGCTAAAAATTGTCTGTTTTAAAACTGCATGATCTAATGTTCTTGTGCGCTTAGATACTTTAAAAAGAAAAAATTGTTGGAGTGTTATTCATCATAATATTTGGCACATACAACAACACAACGACATGCAATACATTTTCTTTATTAAAAATGTTTAATTGTGGACTTCATCCAAGACTTTTTCTTCCTAAAACATAGCATGTTTTAAACATTTCGCTTCTTTGAATCCATTAAACTATTAGAATTTGATACGAAGAAAGAATTCTCAAGCATGTGTTTCTCTTGAAGTATGGTGTAGAATCGCAATTCCACTTGCGATATGGTACCAAATAATTTGTATCACTCTTTACATGTTTGTTTTGTTGTGGTAGTGTTTGAACATTCTCAAACATTGTTTCTTTTCTTTTTTTCACTATTTTAGTTTAAAATTTATATATTTTTTTATAAAAAACACAATATCATAATACTTTAAAATTTCAAGCCATGTAAAAAATATCAAGCTTTTCTTATATGGTTCCAATGAAATTTACGTGTAAATACTCAATTTCCATCTATTGTATATGTAAGCAAAGGAAAAAAGATATTATTGACCAAATTTCTCATTTTCTAGAACAAATTTGTAGAGAGATTTCCAAAAAACTTAATTATCCTTGATTTTTTTTTTTGAAAACATTTTTGATCTCCTAACACTCATTTTTATTTAGTTCTGGCTATTTATAATAATTTAGTCCCTTTTTGAATCTATTGTTTTAAAATTTTTTTATCTACTACCGTTTATCCATAATTTTATTTATTTGTTATTATCTTTATCCTATTTTACATGTTCTCGACTTTGTAAAATTAATTGTAAAAACTTATCTTTACCACAAATTTATAGTATTTTTGTGACTCTCAAATGATGTAAATTTCATTAAAAAACATTATAGATTTTTGGACCAAAATTGAATAAATTATTTTTTCATTATATGAAGTAAAATATATTTTACATTCTTAATTTCATAAACACATTCTAACATTTTCAATAGAATAAATCTTCAATTCAAGTTTTTGGTTGAAAATCTAACAATATATTGTTTTAATAAAATATTTCATTATTTTTTATCCAATTAGTATTACAATTTTCTTTAACCCTTAATATCGAATTGTCACATTTTTCTATTTATTTACACTAAGTTTGTTTATATTTTGTAATTTGTATTAAATATAAGTAATGATATATATAAATAGACATGTATTAATGAATATTTTTAATATGCTTTAATTTTAAAATTTGTGGTTTTGTTGACGTGGACACCCTAGATGGAGAGATAACTATGCTATTATATATGATTTATGCATGAACTATGATATCATATGGCAACGATTGAATTATATGCAAAATCCTTAATAAATATGATTTTAATTTCGTTTAAAAAATGATTTTAATTATATACTTATATATTTAACATATTTGACATTATTTCTTAATAAACACGCAAAATCCTTAAAACAGTACTTAAAATGAAATAAAAAGAGTAGTGACTCTAACCCTAAAACAATTGTGGAGTGAAAAACATCCCGAGAATCGTGATAAGCGATGGAGGATCGCATTTCATCAACAAACTATTCGAGAAACTCTTGAGGAAGAACGGTGTTACACATAAGGTAGCCACTCCTTATCACCCTCAGACGAGCGGACAAGTGGAAATATCCAACCGAGAGATAAAGAGCATTCTTTAGAAGACGGTGGACATTACACGAAAAGATTGGGCCGTGAAGCTTGATGACGCACTATGGGCGTACAGAACCGCCTACAAGACACCTCTTGGCATGACCCCATTTCATCTTGTCTATAGAAAACCGTGTCACCTTCCAGGGGAACTTGAGTACAAGGCGGCATGGGCAGTGAAATTGCTAAATTTTGACATCAAAGCCGCATCCGAGAGAAGGTTGATTCAGCTCAACGAGTTGGATGAGATCCGTCAAACGGCGTATGAGAACTCCAAGATCTACAAGGAACGAACAAAAGCTTATCATGACAAGAAGATTACCCCAAAGAATTTCTCCGCCAATGATCAGGTGCTACTCTTCAACTCTCGCTTGAGACTTTTTCCGGGAAAGCTGAAGTCAAGATGGTCCGGCCCTTTCACGGTTAAGGAAATCCATCCTTACGGAGCAGTCGTGTTGCGTAACCGCCAAGGAGGCGAATTCGTTGTCAATGGTCAGCGTCTTAAGCCATATCTCGCTGACAACGGGATAACTGCGGGATTCACCGTTCCCCTCGGTGATCCTCCTCTCGCCTAAACGGCTCTGGAGTCAAGCTAATGACTAAAAACGAGCGCTTGGTGGGAGACAACCCACCGGTAAGTGTATATAATTTTCCTTTTCCATTTGTTTTCACTAATTTTTCTAATTTTTCATTTTGGATTTGAAATTTTAAGTTTTCTAAAAAAAAAAAAAACAGGGGTTAGGATCGATCGATCCAATTAATCGACATTTTTCTGGACCGACCGAGCAGCACGGGACCGACCGGAGCAGCTCGATCCAGCCGCAAAGGTAAGCGGTATCGATCGATCCTACAGCTTAGATCGATCGATCCAATCTTCAGGTAAGGCCGGTCCGATTTTTCAGTCAAAAACCGGTTTATTCCCACTTGATTTAAACCGGAAAACACGTTTCTTCCTTCTTCCTTCAATTAAAATCGATCCAAACCCCCATTTTTCTCAAAAAATTTCGCAACAATGTGTTCTTGAGGGATTTTGGGTTTTCAACTTCAAATTTCCATAACTTCTTTGTTTCTCAACTGTTTTGAAAGATTTTGGGTCTATCCCACTCGATTTTTCGAGCTCTTTCTGTTTCTCCTATTGCCGTCCTCGATTTGCAAAGGTATGGCACTCGAATCTCTCTTGTTCAATCCGAAAATTCAAGGTAGAAATTGTGAAAATCAAATCATGTTTATAGCTTGTTCTTGGATTGTTATATGACTTATACACATGCTATGAACCGATTTTGAGTTGGGTATTAGTTGGAAACGCCTTGAATTTGTGTGCTTAGATTGAATTTTTTTTGAATTTGAGAAGTTGTGAGCAACTTTGAAAAATTTGTGGAAGTGGTAGAATTTGGGATTATTGGAAGTTCTAGATGGAGATTGTTGTGCGTTTGAAGTTATTGATGGTATATTCACTTGATTGAGCGCTTAAATTGCACGATTCATCATTTTGTTAAATCTTTTTTTTGGAACGTTTATCGTATTTTTGTGCAAACCTCTTAAACGTTTATGTTGTTTGTTTTGCAGACAATGCCTCAATCAAAAGGCAAAGAGCTGCCAAAGAAACGGAAGGAACCAAAGCAACGCCGGGTTAATACAAATGCGGCCTCTGGCTCGGAAACGGCTCCATTAACCGCACCGCCATGGCCTCGACGTGAAGGCGTCCGGTTCGAGAGTACCTATCTAACTTTGATCACATGCATTCAACCGGACGATCTTGCCAAGAACACGCGGTATTAGGAAAGGAAAGTTGGAGATGCTTGGGATGAGTTCGATTCACTGTTCTACAACAGGTTTCTTAGCGTCAGAATGGAACCTACAAAGATCATCTGCCCTGCAACTTTGGATGCAATGGGAATTCGCCAAGACGTGGAGACGATTCTGGAGAAGATTGGGTTTGGTCACATCGCCAAGAAGGAATATCCGGTCTATCCTGATTTGGTGCGGCAATTTCTAGCCTCTGTTAAACTCACATTCGCCCACCCGAAGTACGAACGAGTAGATGGCGCAACATTGACATACTTCTCCAGCAGATTGTTGTACGAGATATCGATCACGGAACTCTGCAAGATCTACGGGTTTGACCATCGAAAGACAGGCGCTCACTTCCCCGACAACTTCCCAAACCAGCGGGAACTTTGGAACCACATTGCTTCAGGTACTTTCCAATCTAGAGCGGCGAAGCAGGCCTTGATTCGGAACCCAGCCATTCGTGTGGTAGCCAAGATCATCAGCAACATTCTGTTTGCGAAGATAGAGCCCGGCACAGTACGTACTGACGAGTTACTCTTGCTACATTACGGGATTGGGGAGCATTTGTCAGGAGTCTACCAATTCCACTTCCCTGCACCATACGATGTGAACTTGGGCTTGGTATTCGCTCGGACTTTGGTGGCGAAGAAGATTTAGTTATTAGGGAACCAGAAACATAAGGAGAATATTGGGAGTTTGCTTACTCCTTTGTTCATACACCACGGGATTGACTTCACCGGACGTGAATGCAACGCACGGGTTAGTTACATCGACAAGAAACATCTAAAGGCTTTTCACGTCCTCAAGACCGGGTACATATACGAGTTCACGGATCGACAGAGACGGGTCCAGAACTGCGCGCTTCCACAGCCCGAGATCACTGCGGTGAACGGTCTGGGTAACATTGAGTTCTTGCCTCCGCCAGAGCGTCTATGCACGGACGCAGCTGCCACCACGAGACGCAGAGGAGGGACCTCCAGCGCCCACAGCATCCCCTAGAGGATGATCCCGTGCCAGACTTCTTCACTCAGCAGGAGCATGGGCAGACATCGCAGCCTCAAGACCCGATCGAGATGCTCCTTCCGGAGTACTCTGGTGAGTATGATTTTCCACCTCTATCTGCAGATGCTTATGAAGGATAATACAGAGCATGGATGGTGGAGACACAAAAGAAGAACCACGGCATGATGCAGAGATCATATGCCCACGACCACCTCCTTGTTTCCGCGCGGAGCCAACCGCGAATGCTGACAGAGCTGAGGACGATGATCCCGCTGTTGCTGGACACGGGACCTCAGAGAGCGCTGATATTGGGGAGTTATCCGATCCAGATGCGCGTGTTGCACGACGTAGGCGACGAGCTGTCCAGAGCGGGAGCATCAGCCTAGACGACCCTCCTTGCTGAGCAGCGTATTCACTCTATCCACTGTCTTATCCATTTTATTTTCTTGCTTTTACGTACGTTTTTACTTTTCTCTACGATTTATTCTCACACCGAGACGGTGTGAAGTAAGTCTGGGGGAGAGTGGCTACTAACGACGTTTATCTTCTTTTGGTTATGTTTGTTTTATGTTTGTTTTCTTTGGATTTTGTTTTTACATTTCCCGAGCTGTTTGAGTCGTTTAGTTGAGTCTAAGAAAAAAAAAAAAAAAAAGTGTGTGTTTTTTTCGTTACATTTACGAACCTTCTTTTGGAATTATTGTTCTAATTCTTCATCTGAGTGACCATTATTGCAGAATTATTTCCGAATCAGACTAATGAAAAATCCAGATGTTGACCGGCTAATCAGAAACACCCACGTCTCCAGAAAAATCTAGATAGCCTGAGCTAATTTCTGGCTCTTCCTTTCACCTCGTCATTGTGATCAGCGTCTTCAGAGCTTGACTCCTCATTCGTATCTGACAAAGACAACCTGTGAAAAGTATGATTCTCCTCTCCCGGTCCCAAAAATAAATTCATATATATATATAAATAATACGTATGGCACGGAAGTGAACCGGGGATTCGGTGGCAAAAACCATCAATACTCGTGTCTCATGAAAGATCGCCAAGGGAAGTGAGTCGGGGAGTGAACCGGGGATTCGGTGGCAAAAACCATCAATACTCGAGTCTCATGAACCGTCTCATGAACCGTTCTTAAAAAAAAAAAAAAAAAAAAGAGATGAATAAAATGAATAAGTCTGGGGGAGAGGAAAAATACGAAAGAATTAAAGGTTGGCTCGTTACGATATCGAAAGGGAAAGAGTCTAGAAGGCTCTTGGCCCTGTTATCTTTGATGAGACCCATCGATGATGGCTTTCGGACTATTCTGTGAGACTGTGGGGCGAATCTGGGAAAGCTGCGATAACTGCGGAGAACTACATAATGGTCTGTTCTAGATTTGGTGAAGCAATACGTGGATTACTAAGTTGAGGGGTCATTGCGATATTCTATAGAGAAGGTAAGTTCTCGCGTTTTCAAAACCTCTTCCTTATTCTTAGGTTTTTGTTTGCTTGCGGACAAGCAAAATGCTAAGTTTGGGGGAGTTGATGTGTTGCGTTTTTGACGTTTTCCAATTCGCGTTTTTTGAACATAATCGAGTCTCTGATTGAGGCAGACCGATCGATCCGAAGAAAAAGATGGGATCGATCGATCCAGCTTCTGTTAATAGTGTAAAAAACGTGTTTTGAACTATTTCACCTAATTTTGTCTCTCTCTTTGACGAAAAATCACTCAAAAATAAGGGGGGCTAAGCCCAGATGTATATATTCTCTTCTCTCTGTACTCTTCTCTTGGATCTTGGTGATTTGTAAGCTTGGAAAGCAAACCTTTGATTCTACATATTGGAGAAGTTTTCTTAATCTCTTCTATTTCTGTTTTTGTTAATCATGTGTTCTTCATCATTTCTCTGTATTTGTTCTGCAATTATGAGTGAGTAGTTTCTTAGTTAAGTCAAGGGTGTTAAAGAATTTCATGATTTAACAGTTTAGGATAGATTAAACGGGGATTTATTCGGTGGATTCTTCGTCTAGGGTGTTCTTATTGCTTGAATTAAACTGATCACCTGGTTCTTGATCTTAGGTTATCTAGCGCACGGGAGTGTTTGTCTAGATGCCGGAATTATCCTAGATGAGCAAAACGTCATTATCCAACGGGAGTTGATGTTAAGGCGTTCTTGTGAACTTATCAAATCGAACTAGAAAAGCATGCTTAGAACATTTGAATTCAACGGGAGTTAGTCTTCATAGTTTTAAAGCATAAGGATTAATACTCCGGGAGGAGGTTAATCTATTATTAGGTTTGAGTTCTAGACGTTTCTTAATGCAAACCCCTGTTTAAGATGCATTAACCGTTATTCGTGATTTCCCGCAACGTCACCAGAGGCTTAACGCTTTCTTTATTTGAGTTTACACCGTTTTAGTTGTCGTTCTTAGTTTCGAAACCATAAAACCAAAAAAAATCTGTCATTCGTCTTACCTTTAATTTCATCATGCATTCTCATAGTCGTAACATTGATCTCTGTGGATTCGATCCTAAAGTGCTACAATCGACAACCGTTATGATTGCGGTATAGTGTGCACTCTAGTTATTAATTGACTTGGTGAAACCACATCGAAATCAAGAACTCAACAGAACATTTGAGATATATTAACATGGATTAAAAGACTGTTATTGTATATTGTTGTTTAGATGATCTGAATCTTTTATGTTTCCTATAGATTTGATGAAAAGATGATCAGAGCCAAGAAGATATATAGTATAAGAAGAAAGAAAACTTCTACATTGGACTTGGTGAAATATATAAATCTGTAGATAAAAATGGAATCAAGTTTGGAGGTTTTTTTTATCTTGTTACAACTTACTCATACTACTTGTAAAAATATTTGCTAGGAATCCTACATCAGAAGTATAAACCTGGATTTGATATATAAAAGCCAATAATCAGTTCATTTATTGGTAATTGGTTTTGAGTTGGAAGCTCGATTGTTTCTTTAGTAAACCATATTCAGTCGTTACAACAACAAAAAAAACCATGCAGCTAGACACGCCAAAGCTATGATCAAACCTGCAAATATAGCACCTTTTAAAACTGCAAAGTCTCCCGCCTAGTTATATCTGACTGATCTTTTTGAATCCATTTTCATTAAAATTTGCTGGTTTTTCCCTTTTTGAAGTAGGGAAGTTCATAGAAGCTATCCATGCCTTGTCTTCTCTTTCTCGTGGAAATATAAGGAGTATTATCTTTTCTTTCTGCAATTGGGATTCTGCTTTGAACTCTCTCCAGCTCTTTAATAATTTCTTTGACAAAATCCGCCTCTGAACTGGTAAAGGAATTGAATGACATCAAAAATTTAGCGTAGATCTAAGCCAAGAGGAATTTCATCAGATATTAACACGACTTTGATTAGAAATAACACTTTTTTTTTTGCATTCTAATTCTATATATATATAAAAGATAAAATCCTGCTTATAAACCAGGATAATCAATAATCTAAAATAAATCTGATCACAACCTTCACAAACTAAGAAACTCTTCTTGATTATACAAATATAGATGAATATATGACTTTAAATAAATTGATGTTTAGGTGTAAACAAAAAAAAAAAGAGGGACTTAAACCTGGAGTAAACACTCAAACATCAAAAGACCTAGGTAGATGAAACAGACCACGGGAGAGAAGAAGCCTAAGAAATAATTGCAGAAATTATACAGCCATTAAAGAATTTTCTTCAATAGAATAAACTAAAAATATACCACGAAACATGGCACCTATATATACCTATAGAGTAATATTTTTTTATACCTATAGATAGGGTGGTGACACAGTCTTATAATGTGTGAAAGTACTGTCCGATTGGAAAGCCTGACATTGATCGACCACGATTTTGATTAATCGAGTCAATGGGTTCTGATTCCTTGCTAGATGTGTAAAATAATATGTATGCATATTGATTAATCGTCAAAAGAACAGTACAAAGGGGTATATGCATACATTCAAATATTCAATCATAATTAACTTCTCTCTTTACCACCTAACTACTTTACTTATGCTAATATATTTGTATGATCTCAGAAATTCTTAACGACTAATGGTTTAAATATTATGATAGAAGACTAAATCAATAGTTGTGTCTAATGGTTAAATATAATAGATGACCAAAAATGGAGGTTAATTGAATTGCCTAGCTAAGGCTATTTGCTAGAGAGTTCTTGTTACTTCTTGGGCTCGTCTATATGGCTTTTGTAACATTCCAATTTCGGGTATATGGTGGTATATGCGGAGAGACTTATAAAAAATAATTTGGCTACTTATGTCACCAAAATACACTTATCTTTTCGGTCATTTGTTCAGAAAGAATTCCAGAGTTAAGCGTGCTTAAGATAGAACAATTTAAGGATGAGTGACCTACCGGAAGGCGGGAAGTGATTCGCAGTACCGTGTAAGTGAGGACAAAACACGAAAAAAGAACACGTGGTAATTTGTAGGGTCAGTAAACAAGACTTGCTAACTTCCCGGACTAACGCACCGACCATCGGACGAGGGTGGGACCCACAAGTCGAGAGAGGGCGTGGGGGTCCACAGACGGTGGTGGTCAGGGCGTTATAACTTTCAATAGTAGATCGACCTTGATTTGAATTCTGGTTGTGGATTTGGATGAATATTCGAATTAGAATATATAAAGAGAACAACAAAAGGTAAGAAGAATTATAAAATCACTACAAGAAAACACTGCCATTTCTGACAATCTAAGATCCGTTAAAAATATCAGACAGATTTATGACGGATAGAGGTTCTTCGGGAAAATCTATCGGGAATTTTTGACATATAGGAATTTGTCGAAAAACCGTTGTTTATAGTTGTTTTATAGCCGTTTGAAAATTTGAAAATCCGTCTTAAATACATGATCTAATGTGTAGTTTTTTTTTTTTTTTTTTTGGCTGGACGATTGAAATATGTGTAGGGTTCCCTTGACTAGTTTTAAGACTTTTCATTAAAAAGTGCAACCTTTAATGAAAAAGTCACTTATAACTATTTCATCACTAACTAGATAAATCATCCAAAACCAGTGAGAAGAAATTCTGCATTGTTCTTCAATGACGGTTTACAATTCACAGATGGCCATGCAAATTACCAGAGTCAGAAATGCGAATTTGTAAAGACGACACCCATGAATATTTAGTTTACAAGGCTATATATACCATGCGTGAATGTGGTTATCAAACATAGTTGGTTAATTTGTATTCAAACATGACTCGCAAAAAAACCATTTCTCTCAGACACATATATGTGTACACTATATTCTCTTTTAACATTTTCATAAAAATAGAGGAAGATTATGTAGAGTACCTCTTATTGCCTAAGGGTAAGCCCATCTTGTAGGAAGCAAACTCCAAAGCTTCCTTCCACTTCTTGATCTCCTCACCACTTGAAGCCTTTGCCAACTTCCAAAAATTGCGACCAAATTCTCCCTTCTGGTGTCTCACATCATCTACCTTCACCTTGTAGAATATCGGAACCACTTTTAGTTTGTTATTGTCTGCGAGTTTCTTCATCTTTGCCAGCTCGTTCAAGCACCATTTGGACTGTGCATATCTCCTGGATAAGATTGCCAGTGCGATCTGCGATTCCTTGATCCTTTTGAAGAGGTGTTTAAGATCTTTTCCCTTTTGTTCGTCTTTGTCTATGAAGAAATTTATTCCGTGTACTTCAAAGGCAGCAACAAGGTGGCTGATAAAGGCATAGCGCATTTCCTCTCCTCGAAAATTAATGAAGACCTTCGGATGGAACTTCGTTCTAACATTCTTTTTCATTTTGCAAGACTGATTTATATATATGGTAAATTGTGGTTGTGGCCTGTGGATTTTGTTGCACTGGAAAGAACAACTATATTTGGAAGATTTGATCTAGGGACTACGCAGTATAGCAGACATTAATTATATATAGGTTATATCTTTCATCTATTTTCGATTGATTTATTTAAAATACGAACACCACACGATTCTTACAAATATTATCACCGAACAACAAAAATAATAAATTTGGTCAAAAAAAAAAATTAATAATAATAATGAAAGCCTTTTTTTTATTATTATTAATTGAAATTATAGACATATTCAAACAAGAATAATATAAATAAGAATAATCTCATGCGTTTAACAAGCTGACGCATATGTTTAGGTCATATGTTTAGGTCACAGTTCAGGCAAATAAGAATAATGGATTGACCTAGTTTAGTGAGTGGAACCCTGAGTTGATCCTTTTTCCAGGTTTGATTCGTTCTTGATATTGACATCTATAAGCTGCTCTTACGGTCATGACGTATATGACGAAACAAATAAATTAAAATATTTTTAAAAGTACGTTATAAACTATAATATAATATATTATATATATAAGATGAGATGTGTTTGTATATACTATATAATTATAATCAAGGTTTAAAATTGCGCTAGGCGCTAGTCGGCGGCCGGATTGGGCCTAGTGCATAGCCCATAAATCGAAGATTAGTCGAAGATTAATCGGGGATTAATTTTTAACTATTTTTTATTTAATTTATATTAAAAACTATATATATGATGTTAAATGTATAACATTATGTGGGCAAATATGTATATAAAACATAAAAACATAAGATACTAAGTAAGTTATTATAAATTCAATTGTAAGGAACATCTTAAAATTTACAAATAGTTTACATATTGTATTGTATTTGGTTGTATTTGTATGTAAACAACTATATTGCAGCAATTAATATTATTATTAATATAATTTGTAGATTTAGGTTTACTGTTTTTCAAAATAATTATAGAATTACACTCAAATACAGTAAACGTAAAAATCTAATAATCATTAAAACAACTAAATAAATGCTATAATGAAAATTTGGGACCCACTAAAAACAAAACAAAAAATGAACGATTTAACATATAAATTCCTACATCTCCCATTGTCCCACATCGACAATTGAGAGGGGAGAAAGCTAAAAAGAATTCTATAAATACTGGTACATGTTCATCATATCAATTTGTAAGTGGGCTTATTACCATGGCCCGAAACTATCCAAATACATACATCAACTTAAAATTTAAATTTTTTTAATAAATTAAATTTTTTATTTTTTTTTTAAATAAATAAATAAGAGACTAGAGGGAGACGCAAAGAGACAGATGAAAAGTGGAGAGAATATGTTTCTCTTATTACTTTGTATATTTCTACACCTTCTTACATTATCTATTTATAGTAGAGAAATAATGCTACGTAATGATGAATTATTCCCATTAATAAAGGTGATGGATAATTGATAATACCATATTTTGCTTGTTTTAAGGTTTTGTTTTCATATGTTTTATTCTCACTTTGTATAGTTTTTGAGATGCTTTCATGCATTTAGGATCCAATTGAGTCTCGTTGCATTCTAGAGTCCTAGGCTGTCTTTGCACTATTTTTGGCTTGTTTGAGCCATTTTCAGGTGTTCTTGGAGTTAGAGGAGTGTGGGTAACCATCATGAAAGGTCAATGAGGCAAGAAAGGCAAGGAAAACATGAAGAAAAGACTGATAAGTTATTCTATCGGCCATATGGCCGATAAGACGGGCCGATAGAATCATAAAATGAAGTTTTCCAAGACGTCGCTCCTGTCAAGCAATCTTATCGGCCATATGGCCGATTAAGAGGACCGATAAAATGGCTCACCTAGTGTTGAAGAGTACCAGTTCCTGTGAGAGTTTATATCAGCCAAGTGACCGATAGGATGTGGCCGATAGAATCAAAGATCAAGCATCGAGAACATGTGTCTGGAAGATCGACTCGTAAGGAAGCCTTCCCTTTGGATTTAGCTTTCGAGCTCTTCATCAAAGTTGTCGGCAATTGAGTTAGATTTCCAATAGAAGTGGTTTCAAGTCGTTCTGAGCTGTATTGAAGGAGTTACATTCGATTTAGTGGACACATGTCAACTCTACCGCGAAGGAGGATGCATCCGAGCATGAAGGCTCACTGGTGATGGTTTTATCGGCCATATGGCCGATAAAACAGACCAATAGAATGATAAAATTGTGTTTAAGACTTTTGGCTTGACTTTGGGTCCCTCCACTTTTGTATATAATCAACACGGGTAATTGTGCGGACCGCAAAAAGTCCCCGGCAACAGCGCCAAAAAGTCCACTAAGTGTTGATTATATACAAAAGTGGAGGGACCCAAAGTCAAGCCAAAAGTCTTAAACACAATTTTATCATTCTATCGGTCTGTTTTATCGGCCATATGGCCGATAAAACCATCACCAATGAGCCTTCATGCTCGGATGCATCCTCCTTCGCGGTAGAGTTGACATGTGTCCACTAAATCGGATGTAACTCCTTCAATACAGCTCAGAACGACTTGAAACCACTCCCATTGGAAATCTAACGCAATTGCCGACAACTTTGATGCAGAGCTCGAAAGCTAAATCCAAAGGGAAGGCTTCCTTACGAGTCGATCTTCCAGACACATGTTCTCGATGCTTGATCTTTGATTCTATCGGCCACATCCTATCGGTCACTTGGCCGATACAAACTCTCACAGGAACTGGTACTCTTCAACACTAGGTGAGCCATTTTATCAGTCCTCTTAATCGGCCATATGGCCAATAAGATTGCTTGACAGGAGCGACGTCTTGGAAAACTTCATTTTATGATTCTATCGGCCCGTCTTATCGGCCATATGGCCGATAGAATCACTTATCAGTCTTTTCTTCATGTTTTCCTTGCCTTTCTTGCCCCATTGAGCTTCCATGATGGTTACCCACACTCCTCTAACTCCAAGAACACCTGAAAATGGCTCAAACAAGCCAAAAAGAATGCAAAGACAACCTAGGACTCTAGAATGCAATGAGACTCAATTGGACCCTAAATGCATGAAAACATCTCAAAAACTATACAAAGTGAGAGTAAAACATATGAAAACAAAGCCTTAAAACAAGCAAAATATGGTGTTATCAACTCCCCCGGACTTGCCTTTTGCTTATCCTCAAGCAAACAAGAAAAGAAAAACCGGAAGAAAGGTTTGAAAATGGGAACTCAAAACCAAAAGATCTTAGTAATCATTCGATATGATCACCTTGAAAAATACTAGCATGTTGCAAAAACAAACACTTAATTCAATCTAACTCATTCAAGGCTTATCGCAACTCATAATATTTTCTCTTAACAACAATGTCTCATGCCTACAAGTTCTCTTCTTAACCAACCCTCACATTCAAGTGATATTTCTTAAGATGCAGTCTCACAAATGGGCGAGTGATCAAATCCAATCGGTTTGGAAGAAAAGACTTTTAGCACTAGTTAATGTGAGTGCAAGGAGGTTCATTCTCTTTTTGGGTGACTAACTCTCAAGAAGACGGAATGCTATATGTCATGCAAAAGCAAAGAAGACTAGAAACAATTTATGCATACAAAGTTAAGCTCACATTGTTCTACCCTCCTAGCAAAGCATTCTACCCGAATGGCGATTCCATTTCCTTTTCTTATCTTACTTCATTGAAGCTCATTAAACCCCCAAAGCCCTTTTGGCTAAGTCAAACTCTCTTTTTAACCTCTTTTTCTTTTCCAAACACCAAACTCCTAGAGACATTTTTAATCGACCCCTTTCTTTTCTTTTTACTCTCCCTAAACTTTTTAATCTTTCTATTTTTCAAACATGGAGAGTGTTTTTTCTTTTTCTTTCCTAGGATCTTTCTTTTAAGCTCTTCTCTAGAGTTTGCTTTTCCAACCATTTCTCATCTCACATTTCGTAAGTTCATGTTCCCCAAACCCAATACCATTCAATCCATTGATCCCCATCCTAATGCTAGCCTCTTTTCTTTTAACAACTAAGACTAGCTAAAAATGAAAGCTAACCTTTGTCGTTCCCGATACTTACAAGATTTTACACACAATAGCATTATCAAGAAAAGGCCTCACTCAATCAAACAACAAGGGGGTGGAAAGAAAATGGTTAAGGTGAAAGGTAGGGAACCATTCTAAAGCTGAGAATGGCCACTCGGGTTATTAGAGAGTGGTAAAAGTGGATAAGATAACCCGAATATTTTCTTTGAACCATGGTTATGTATCACAAGCCCATAAGCGAGAAGATTATATTCATTTAAGTCCAATATCAAAGGGGTTGATTTCAAATTAAACAAGTATTTACAAGACAAAAGTTAAGAGTAGAGAGATCAAAGCAAGAGTATACAAGTTTCAAAAAAGTTGTTCAAGCAACATGGTAATATTACTAAGGGTATCACATCGAGTTCTAGACTAAGTGGTTTCTATCATTGTCCCCTATGCATATGCAATGCAATCCTATATGCTTCTAGACTCAATCCTAAAATGAAGATGAGACTATGCAAACTACATGATTTCTTTTTGGTTTTTCAAAATTTTAAAATTTTTTTTTTCTATGCAATATACATGTATAATGCAAGACTCAAGAGAAAAATAAAATAAGACAAAGAAGACAATGTTAAATGACAAAGACCTCTCCCCCGGACTTAAATCACACCGTCTCAGTGTGAAATGAATCCAAAGAGAGAGTAAAAATGCAAATCAAAAAGATATGTACAAGAGGTGAAGTGAGGTACCTTGGAGTTGTGGAGATGAGGGGATTTATCGGTCGTGTCTATCGGTCAGGACCCCGATAGATTCGTTCATATGGACCATGCACTGCTACATCTGGAGTCGCGGTTTTGTCGGCCATCTTTATCGGTCAGGGGACATATAGAATGGTCGACATGAGACTTGCGGATTTGCGACGACCGCTAGCCGTTTTATCGGTCAAGGGACCGATAAGATTTTTTGTCAGCTTGATATGCTCAAATTAATACCCTAAATAGTACTAAAGCAGTTGTCGTAGTATAGTTAGGGGTCGAACACAAGAACTCCAGAATTCACACAATAGATTATGTAGATTAGAATCAAGCTAAACCAGAAAGATGTAAATTAAAGCAGTGCGTAAAGTAAATAAGTTGTGAATCAATGGGAAAGAAGATAGGCTCAGGGTATTTCTCAGGAATTCAATGAATGTAGATAA
>PKMM01029527.1:287621-311759 GCA_002933915.1 Eutrema heterophyllum
TGATGTGATCGTGCCTAGCAGCAGCAAGGAAGATGAGCTTGAAGTTGAGCATGCAACCGAGAGTGAGCTTGAACCAGAAGATACGTTGCTTGTTCCGAAAGGACCTATGACAAGAGCAAGAACCAGAAAACTTGCTAAGGCCATTGCTGGGTTACTTGAAGGGATTTGGCACATAAATCATGATCAAGCCCAAACACTTGTTTTAACTTGCATCCAAGTCCAAAACAAGGCCAATTAAAACATGATCCAAGAACAACAGCCCAACAATGTTCTTCACTTGTTTTTGTGAATTACCCAGCCCAAAAACAAGCCCATAAAACCTATGATCTAAATCCAGCAGCCAAGAACTATTTGGGGTGATCTAGAAGGTTGAAAACGTGTGCACTGTTCACGGGTTACTGTTCATGCGCCAACCATTTGCAAGTTGTGCAAGTTGTGTCTAGTGTGTTCTCTTTTGTGCAAGTGTGTGCAAGTGTGTGTTTCTTTTATGATTATGTTTTGATTTCTTTTCCTTAATTTTATGAGTGATGTTTACTCAACTAGAGTTAAGTTTTTACTAGAGTTAGTTTTTGTTTCTCCTATATAAGCATTGTAAACCCTTGTGAAATAAATCATCCAACTTTGAATTTTATAAACCTTTGCAAATGATTTGCGATTTCTTAGAGAGTGATTCTCTTTAGTTCTGTGTGAACTTTTCGATTATCTTGGTGTGATTCCAAATAATCAACTGGTCAATTCATAAAGGTTTGTCATCACCTTTGTGCGCGGACCTTGCTACCGATTTTAGTTCTTGAGAGCGTTTAAGTGTGTCAAGCGTTGAGAAATATCGAGAGTGATTCTTGCATCTCTTCCCATTGCACCACGAGTTTCTAGGCCTGAAGTCATTCCCCGCCTTGTTCATTTGAATCGTTTGCGGTTCAGCTGAGTCGAGGATTATCCCGTCACCAACCTTTGAGTCGTTTTTGGGCAATTCCGTATCACTTAGGGTGTAAATTTGCATGTACATACCATTTTGAGTCATTTTCAGGTGTTCTTGGAGTTGGAGAAGTTAGAGGAGTGTGGATAGCAATCATGGAAGGTTAATGGGGCAAGAAGAGCAAGGAAAACATGAAGGAGAGGCTGTCAAGCCATTCTATCGGTCAGTTGACCGATATAAGTGACCGATAGAATCACATAATGAAAATCCAAATATGTCAATTCTGTCAAGCTCCTGCCAAGCCATTTTATCGGCCATTTGGCCGATAAGAGCTGACCGATAAAAGCATCAAGTATATGTGTCTAGAAAATCGACTCGGATGGAAGCCTTCCCTTTGGATTTAGCTTTAAAGCTCTTCATAAAAGTTGTAGAGAATTGAGTTAGCTTTCCAATGGGAGTGGTTTCAACTAATTCTGGGTTAGATTGAAGATGTTACAGCCGATTAAGTTGACCCATATCAGCTCTGCCGCGAAGGAGGATGCTTCCGAGAATGAAAGCTCTCTGGTGAAGTTTATATCGGCCATATGGCCGATAAAGAGGACCGATAAAATGGTTCACCTAGTGTTGAAGAGTACCAGTTCCTGTGGGAGTTTGTATCGGCCAAGAGACCGATAGGATGTGGCCGATAGAATCAAAGATCAAGCATCGAGAATATGTGTCTAGAAGATCGACTCAGATGGAAGTCTTCCCTTTGGATTTAGCTTTCGAGATCTTCATCGCAGTTGTTGGAAATTGAGTTAGCTTTCCAATCAGAGTGGTCTCATGCCATTCTGAGCTGTGGTTCAAGGGTTATAGCCGATTTAGTGGACACATATCAACTCTGCCGCGAAGGAGGATGCATCCGAGCATGAAGGCTCATTGGTGATGGTTTTATCGGCCATATGGCCGATAAAACAGACTGATAGAGTGATAAAATTGTGTTTAAGACTTTTGGCTTGACTTTGGGTCCCTCCACTTTTGTATATAATCAACACTTAGTGGTGGAGTCTCAAACAACTCTCCATAGACGAAAATTAGTCCTCTTTAGCTTCTTTTTACTGCTTTAAAAGTCTTCTTCTTCTCTTTTATCACTTTTGTTCATGAATCTTGGAAGATCTACACCATTTTAGTGAAGATTTCCTTACTTTTCTTCCATCAATCTTCTTATTTTCATTATGTCTTTCATTTGTACGGTTTACTTTTGCGATTTGACTATGTGTGAGTAGTTCTTTTAGGGTTCTTGGGTAAAGTAGATTAGGGTGATTTTAGGTTTTTTCTTGATGTTTAAGAGCTAGATTACTTGAAATCCTTTCTCATTAGATGTTCTTATTGCTAGATTAGCCTTGACAAAGTTGATTTAGAACTCTAGGGAATTTCACGCCCGGAAGGTGTTCGATGAAATTCCCCAACGAATTTAATGAGTGCTTTTCATATCTTAGCCAACGGAAAATTGATGTCTAGGGTGAATTGTGGTTAATTAGACTTGTGTTTATTGCTTGTTAGTCATAGAATCGCGAACGGAAGTTTATGACAATTGATGACTAAGAAAAGGGTTAATACCATTGACATGGATTAATCTTTAGTAGTGATCTAGGGCCTAAGGAGGCAATTGATTGAATGTTCGAGTGTCTAGAATAGATTGAGAATCACCCGAGTCGATTGCTTTACCCGAGAATTCGTTTGTTTAAATTTGATATTAAACGTGTTTAGCTTTCGTTACTTGTTTATTTCTCTGTTTTTGTATGTTTCGATTCGTTCGATAAAAACCCAACCCCAATTATCGCTTAGATTAGATAGCGTCCTGTATTCTTAGTGTGTCGTTCTTATTTCCCTGTGGATTCGATCCCAAAGTGTTACAATGACATGCCATTAGATTGAGGCATTGTGCACAACGGGTAATTGTGCGGACCGCAAAAAAAGTCCACCATCAGTAGGTTTTCAAAAACTTTGTTAATGAAGTGAGATCCTCCATCGCTTATCACGATTTTAGGAACTCCGAAACACGGAAAGATGATCGATTTGAACATCTTAAAAACTACCTTTGCGTCATTTGTGGGGCTTGTGATTGCTTCAACCCACTTAGAAACATAGTCAACGGCAACCAGGATGTATTGGTTTCCGAAAGAAGTTGGGAATAGTCCCATGAAATCGATTCCCCATACATCAAAAATCTCGACTTCGAGAATAAAGTTTTGAGGCATCTCGTTCCTCTTGCTTATATTTCCCATACATTGGCATGAATTACAGCGCAAGATGTAAGCTTGTGTATCCTTAAACAAAGTAGGCCACCAAAAGCCTGCTTGTAGAACTTTAGAGACAGTCTTGAAAGTAGCGAAATGACCTGCATAGCGAAATAATATTCCATCCATTTCTTCTTTAACTATCTGCACACCTCTTGTAATGGTATGGTTCATCCCAAAAGTAGTGTCTTATATCTCGCAAGAATTTCTTCTTCTTATAGCCAAAGAATTGTGGTGGTTCGATGTCTGCAGCGAGGTAGTTGGCAATGTGCCTGAACCATGGGGTGTTGAAAGCGTCACCGACGTATAAGAGGTCATGGGGGTGTTTCATGCGCAGCAAGAGGTACCGTGTCTATTGCGTAGACATTGTCATCCGGCAAACTATCATTCAAAGGCACTTTGTCTTCTACTCATATTCGCGAAAGGTGATCTGCTACTCCATTGTTTGCTCCTTTTCGATCTCGGATCTCGATGTCGAATTCTTGCAGTAGGAGTATCCATCTTATTAATCTAGGTTTTGCGTCTTTCTTTGACATCAAATATTTGACCGCCGCATGATCCGTATGAACTATGACCTTAGACCTGACAAGATAAGATCGAAATTTCTCAAAGGCAAATACGACAGCCAAAAGTTCATTTTCCGTTGTCGCATAATTGCATTGAGCTTCGTCCATCGTTATGCTTGCGTAGTAGATCGCGTGTAGCTTCTTGTCTTTTCGTTGCTCAAGTACAGCTCCAACTGCAAAATCGCTTGCATCACACATGATCTCGAATGGTTGTTCCCAATCATGTGGTTGCACGACTGGAGCAGAGACAAGGGCGTCTTTGAGTTTATGAAACGCGGCTAGGCATTCGTCGTTGAACTCGAAGTTTGTCTCCTTGCATAATTCATAAACGTGTAAGGGGTCTAGCGATTTGGGAGAAATCTTATATGAACCTCTTGTAAAATCCGGCGTGTCCTAGGAAACTTCGGATACCTTTCACATTTGTAGGAGGTTGTAGGCTCGTCATGACTTCAATTTTTGCCTTATCCACTTCGATTCCTTTTCCTAAAATTCTATGTCCGAGCACAATTCCGTCTCATACCATAAAATGACATTTTTCCCAATCCAAAACAAGATGTTTGTCTTCACATCGCTGTAAAACTTTGCCTAGATTCGTCAAGCATGTTTGGAATGAAGATCCATAGAAGGAGAAATCCTCCATGAATACTTCCATGAAATCTTCGATGAATTCGGTGAATATCGACATCATGCATCTCTGAAAAGTTGCGGGTGCATTACACAAACCAAAAGGCATTCGCCGGTGAGCAAATGTGTCGTATGGACAAGTGAATGTTGTTTTCTCTTGATCCTCCGGTCGAATAGGAATTTGGAAAAATCCAGAATATCCGTCAAGGAAGCAATAGTATGGATGATTAGCTAACCTTTCTAGCATTTGGTCAATAAAACGTAGAGGAAAGTGATCTTTTCTTGTTGCTGCGTTCAGCTTCCGATAATCAATGAACATACGATGATGTCCGGTGACCGTTCTCATGGCGATCATCTCATTTTTATCGTTTTTGATTACTGTGACTCCTCCTTTCTTAGGGACAACATGAACTGGGCTAACCCAAGGGCTATCAGAGATTGAGAAGATGATTCCTGCTTCTAAAAGCTTCATAAATTCCTTCTTGACGACGTTCATTAAGTTAGGATTCAATCTCCTTTGGTGCTCAATTGAATTTTTAGCATTCTCCTCAAGGTGGATCTTGTGCATACAAAGATCTGGTGAGATTCCTGGTATGTCGTCAAGCGAATAGCCTATAGCTTTTCTATGCTTTTTCAACTCGCGTAATAGCATCTTCGTCTCAGCTTCACTCAGACCAGAATTTATGATGACGGGATAAGTCGAATTTGGTCCAAGAAAAACGTACTTGAGTCCGACATGAAGACGTTTTAGTTCCACTTTAGGGGCTTTCAGCTTGCTCCATGGGTCATTCACTGCTGTCGGAGTGTCTTTAGGTGGCGTCGGGATATCTGTTTCGTCCTTTAAATCGAGGTAGCTCACAATTTTTTTTACAAATTTCAGAGCATTTTTGCACAATCTCTCAATGTTTCCTCGAGAAGGTTGCGCTCGTCTTTTACGTCTGCAAGCACGTTTTTCAGCGGGTCATTGAGAAGTACCTCTTCATAGAATTCTTCAGTAGCTCCGTCGAGTTCATCAAGCCAAAAAACTTGGCCGTCAAGGGTTGGTTTACTGAGGCTTTCTTTCATATCGAAGTGCATCACGAGGTCGCCTAAACGTAGATCGATCTTTCCTTGCGGGACATCGATCATTGTTCCTGCTGTAGATAGGAATGGTCGACCAAGTATAAGGGGGTCTCTGGGTTCTCTCTCTAGTTCTAATACTACGAAATCGGTCGGAATGTAGCAATCTCCGATCATGACAGATACGTCGATGAGGACCCCCACCGGTCGTCGAACCGATTGATCTGCCTATATTAGCGAAATCTTGGTGGGTTTGAAGGTGTGATATCCTAGACGTTTAGCAACTGACAGTGGCATCATGTTTATGCTTGATCCAAAGTCGCATAGAGAGCGTTCGAACGTTATACACTTGATAATGCAGGAGAGTACAAAACTCCATGGGTCTTCTTTCTTCTGAGGAACACGACTTTGTAAGATAGAACTACACTCGTGAGTGATCATCACAACGCCTTCTTCAAGCGTTAGAGAGTTGGTTAGGATTCCTTTCATATATTTCGTCAAAGGGGGGATCATCGCACAGGCCTCAACAAAAGGTAGTCTAACCGTTAGTTGTTCGATTAATTCCTTTAGCTTAGCTATTTCTTTCTCCTTCTTTGGCGCCTTCAAAGCCCTTGGATAAGGCTGGTGGTGGAGTTATCAAGTCTTCTCCGAGGATCTCTCGGGTTACTTCTTCTTTTTCATCTTTTTCTCTTACCTGAACTACCTTTTCTTCTTCTTCCTCAACCGTGTTTTCTTTCCTTCCCTTCTCTTCGGGATTTGTCGGGAATCCCGGCTCTTTGTAAGTTGTGCCACTTCTAAGCATGATCGCTTGTAAGTTGTCTATATCATTGGGGGAAAATTCATTCAGCTCTTTCAAGATTGAGCTTGTCTTTATCCATTCATTTTTAGCCTCCTCGGCTTGAACAGAGATACTTTAGATTTTTCCATTCAAATCCTCGTACATCTTGTCCATTTTGGCACTCAATTTATCTGTATCTTTTTCGCGAGAGGCTTCAAGTCTTTTCATCATCTGTTTGATTCTTTCAAGATCTGAGATGGGTGGATTGTAGAGAGCATGGGTTGGGATTGAACCGCCAACATCGGTTCGTAAATAGGCTGCCCGCAATCGATCTAGGTGTGGCCACGGTTCAGAAGACCGCACCCGCGGTGGAATGTGTTGTGGCCGCGGTCGTGATGGCCGGACCCCCGGCGAAACTCCTCCTGGCCGCGGTCGTGAGGGTCGCACCCACGGTGGAACATGATCTGGTTAGAGTCTTGAATTTAGCAAGCTTATACTGCGTTCGTGATCTCATGGCTTTGATAGTCTGTTCGTGCTTCGAAATAATTCATGTCTTCCTCATTGTGAGGACTATTTGGATTGCCCGAACTATTAAAGTGACGCGTGGTGCGTGACTTATTCGATCGTTCTATTCCAAGTCGACTCATCATAAGATGGAGACATTCCATTACTTCCGAGCTTTCTTGTTTTTCCTTAGGGCGTCGGGATTTGGCGAGTTGCGCTCTGTCATGGGTACTTCTTGCTAGATTGTTGATAAGAACGCGAGATTTATCCGCGGTTTTAGTGGCGAAATCCCCATTGCTTACAACGTCGAGCGAATGTTGCGATTCTCCATCGATGCCTCGATAGAAGGTGCTCATCAAGCATTCTTTGGAAAATCCGTGGTGTGGATAGTCTCTTTCATAGTCCCTAAACCGCTCCCAAGCATCATAAAGGGTTTCCGTCTTTTCTTGTTGGAAATTTTGTATCTCGTCCCTATAAAGGTAGGTACGAGATTTTGTGTAGAAGTGGCTTAGGAAAGCCACTCTACATTCTTCCCACATCGTGATAGACGTGGGTTGCAAGGTTTTTAGCCACTTGCTGGCTTTGTCATTCACAGAGAACGAGAAAAGTTTGCACTTATGGTAGTTTCTGTTTGATTTTATGGTTGAACATATTTCTTCGAAAAATTCGATATGATCTATCGGATTTTCAGTCGAACAGCCATTGAATTGGTGTTGTTTAACCAGATTGACGTAACTTACCTTAGTTTCAGAATCACCATCCTTGGGTGAGGGTGGTTGGATAGCTCTTCTATCTAAAAGGAATTTGTGCGGTGCAACGAATTGACCGATTTTTTGCTCTCCTTCCTCGGCGTACTCTATTTCGCCTATCATTTCGTTATCTTCATCGAAGACATCAGCATGCTCATCATCACGTGGATCACCAACTAGAGGAGGTGGCGGATCACCGGGAGGCTCGGGAACTAGTCCTTGGTCTCCCATCGAAGTGTAACCTAAAAAAAATGCAAGAAAAATAAAAATAAGAAAACGTTCTATGGATTTAAGCAGAGATTCGCAAGAAAACAAATCAAAATCCCCGGCAACGGCTCCAAAAACTTGGTAGTGTCGGATTCGTCTCCGAAACTTAAGGTTTTAAATTTGTAAACCTAAAAGTTCTGCAAGTGCACAGACGTGCGTTGTAGTACTTTAGGTATCGATCCACATGGAGGGAATGCTGTTCTATGAGACCTTAGACAGAGAATAGCAAGGAAGTCTAGAACGAGAATAAGTTTTATAGGTTTTTGTCACGAAAATTGTAAAGAACAGAAAAACGGAAAATTACTTGAAACCTAGGTATGAAAATCGATGGCAATAAACTAAAGAGATAAACGATTTGTAAACTATAATAAAACGGTGTTGAGTCGACGGGGATATCTAGGGGTATGTTCGATTCAATCATGGTCGAAATCGGCTAGGGTTTTACCTTGTGAAATCCTTATCGAACATAGAATTCCCCTTTGATAATCCCTTTTAACCCAACGATAAAACTACTCGAACATAAAAGAAATAAAAGACATAATTGAATAAAAGCAGGAGATTGATGAAAGAGGGTTCTCGATTTTAAGAACTATGTCCAGAGAAAACCTCTTCACCAATCTCGAAGAGTATCGACCCAAAGTAAAGGGCAAAAACTAAGAAAAAAAACTAAACTAAAAGTATGGTGTAAAAGCAAGCACTTAAGAACAGAAAGTAATGCATAAAGTGAATTAAATAAAGAGCAAGAGATTGAAGAAGAAGATTCTCGATTCTAAGACCAAAGTCGGGAGAAGAACTTCTCTACAAATCTCGAAAGTAAAAGCGTAAAGTAAGAACAAAAAGTAAAGCAAAAAGTAAACTAAATGGTACTCAAAAGGGGCACGAAAGTTTACCATGTTTTTGAGTTTTCCAAGGCATAACCAAGCTCTCGTCTTTGTTGAATTCACATCCACCAATCGCGTATAGTCTTCGTCTCTAGTGACTGAAAACTGTGTCGTTCCTCCCTTTCCGGCGTTTTTGCATATATCTGCACATAAGACACAAAGAGAGTTGCATGAGGTTTGAACAATGGTTAAGTTTCGGGTGGGGTACCAACTAAAGATGAGCTGGCCATTAATGTACGACAAAAAGTGGTAAAAGGTAAAAGAATGTCATGAATGTATGATTCGTTATCTTTGCCTAAACCTTTGATGAGAAAATTAAGTCAAGTTAAAGTCCAAGTATAATAGAGCTAGTATATTCCATCCTAAAGAATCTCTATGATCTAAATTCCTCTGGGGATTTCGCATTAACAGATCTCTAGCTATCGCCTAGTCTAGAACCAAATTATGAAAGAGCATGTTACTAGGAAATAGCGTAGAAGAACACTGGTCGGTTATCGTCATGGATTTCTTTCATCATTCCCTCAAAACGTATTCCTACTTTATTGAAAAACTTGGAAAATTTTAAAGAAAAACGTGAAAAATGCAAAGACTCATGAAAGAAAATGTGATTAGTAAGGGATGGAATCCTCCCCCAGACTTAAATCACACTGTCCCCAGTGTGAAATAAATTGAGTACGGACGAATAAATAGATGTATGTAATAATTGAAAAAGTTTAAGGAAAAAGAAATTAAACTTACCTAGAAGTGGTTGGGGAATGGATTTGGGAATGGAATGGTGGTGATTGGTGAATGGAAAAAGGTGTTGTGGTGATGGGAATGGGATGTGGGAATGATTGGGAATGGTTTGGGATCGATCGGGGATCGAACAGAGTCGATCGGGATCGTCAGAAGGCTGGCCGCGGGTCGAAGGGCTGCACCCGCAGTCACATGTAGCTTCGCCGTGGGTCGGTTGATCGCGACCACGGCGAATGAGGAGCTGGCCACGGCTCAGAGCTTTGTACCCGCGGCCGGATCTCTTTTTCGGTCAAGTCCTTCCTCGCGGTTCGTGCTAGACCGAGTAACTTCGAACCGTGATTTCTTCTTTTTGTCTTTTCGGTTTTTTGATGTTTTTGGATTTTTTAATTTTTTAGAAAGCTGAAACTAAGAAAAAGAAAACGTTAATAGAAAAAGAAAGAGAAACTAAAAATAAAAACGTACCTAAAATTGGTTGCCTCCCATTGAGCGCTTTTGTTTAAAGTCGTTTAGCTCGACGTTGGTACTGAGGTGAGCTCATTCGAAGAAAGGTCTTGTCCGAAAACAAGTTTCCTTCGTATAAAACATATCACGCCAATCCCACTCAGGATTTTTGTCATCAAGTTCGAGATGGTGATCTCCTTCGGGATCATAATGGAAAATCAGACTTGGAGATTCCTTGGAGTATGATTCTTCTGCTTTGTCCGTGCTTGGCGAACGTGTTGGATGCTTTTATATTGAAGTGTATGAGGCTTGCATCACGTCATAAGGTCGAATCATGTTGGAAGATGCACGGGGGAATGGTTCTTCATGATCTGAAGTGTGGTGGTTAAGGTCAAGCATCCAAGGTGAAGACGGTTTGCTCGGAGAGGTGTGGCAATAAACACGAACAATCTTAGGAGTAGCAAAACAGGGGCTGACCGTGGGTGGAGAAGGTGTGACCACGGCGAAAGGAGGCTTGGCCGCGGGTCGGTGATGTGCACCCGCAATCGAAGAAGGGTTAGCCGCGGGTGGAGGAGCTGCGACCGCGGTGGAGGGATCTCGGGCGGATTTGCTCGGTTCGTCATGTTTCTCATGTCCACTTTGTCTTTCCTGTGAAGAGTCTTGAGGGAAGAGTCTTGAGGGCCACTTAAGCTTCACCTTAGCTTCAATTAAGTCTCCATCACATATCATATGAGCAAGGTTCGAGTGTGCATTAAAAGGGATCCTTTTGTACGTCGAACTCGTCGGTTTGATGTTTTCTTCAAGTGTGATGGGTGCACCTTCTTCTAGAACGTTTTCAACGTCCTTTGTAGCTCCTCCAGGGTCTAAGAGTGGTTCATCTCCGCTGCATGTGTTCATAAAATAAGAGCTCCTTGCGGGAATCGCCGGATAGAAGGTATTCTTGTTAATCCTCGAGAAACACATATGTTGATTTGGATAATCGATGAGTGCTCCAACATGTGCAAGTGTCTCATCCTTCACGAGATTTGTCTCACACGCAACGTGGTGAGGAGCTGAAGGAGAAGAGAACTTTGGTTCGTCGAGTGGAGGCGACTTGTGATCTTGTTTGTCGTCTTCAAGGCATTTGAACGAATCGATAGAGACAATATCGTCACTAGGAATAGAAATAGGTCCTTCTTTTCCTTGACGTTCTGCTTCGTTGTCATGAGCTTGAGAATCCAAGGGACTTTCATTTGATGACTCCTTTATAACCAATTTGAATACGGGTTCTCCATCGAGTTCGGAAGCTACGTAGTGCCCTTAATCTTTGTGCATAAATTCGTTGAGTTCTTGAAGAATACTGTTCATCTTGGCGTTGGAAACCATCCACATCTCACCATATTCATATGAATATTTTGTTAGCGCGGATGTAAGCCTTTTTTGTCTTGATGCAACCATAGCACTGCAATATCTTGTGTTCTCATCAACATAAAGAGGTTCGTGGATGGTGCCTTGGGCTTTGCAAGTTAAGTTGTTGTGGCTGCGGTATGAGCGAGGTTGGTAGTTGAGCCAAGGGGTTTCAAATTCATCATCTTGATAACAAGAATACTCGTAGTAGTCATCTCGCTCTAGAGGCGAGTTCATGTTTCAAAGCCTGAAACGGAAAAAAACAAAAACAAAAATTAAAAAGAAAAAGTTTGTTCTAGAGTCGATTTACTAACCTCTAAGGTGTGACAGAACAAGTAGCGATTGCCTCCCCGGCAACGGCGCCAAAAACTTGATGCGTACAGATTTTAACTAAGCTTCAGGTTTTATATTTATAGCCCTAAATGTCTGCAAGTGCACAGATGTGCGTTTTAGTACTTAGGGGTCGAACCACATAGATTTTGTTGTTTTGGTACGAATCAATCAAATACTTAAATCAAACTATATAACAAATCAATAAGGTGTTGGTTTTGTGTCACTGAAATTCTAAACTAAAAAACAAATTAAATGAGGTTGTAAACAAATAAACGAAACATTAGGCAACCGGGGACTCTCTAGGTATCACGATCGATTATCACAAGCAATTGATTAAGACTTTTTAAAGCAACTTTTGTCGTTATTCGGTTCTTGAACTTGGAACACGGACACTGTATGTAGCCTACTTTCGTACATCATACACACCAATAACTTATATACTCGACCAGTAGCTTTCGTCTCTGGCCGCGCAGAAAATTATGATGATACTCAAAGGTCGTTAACGCTCACAATCCCTTTACAAGTATACTTTCGTATCTTGTAACGGTTTTGCTCGTCTACCCTAGGTCAAGCATATGAATCCAGTACTTCCGTAGCTCTAAAAATACCTAGGTTCAGTTGCAAGGTAATTAATCAAGCAAGCATGCATTAGAAATGAGGATAAAACGAAGAACCCTAATCGAATGTCTTAATCCAAAAAGCAAGTGATAAATCGATTCATGAGAGCCCCTCGAGACCCTTATGCCCAATGAGGGAACTACTCAAGCATATTGTAACAGAACATCATGAAAGTAATAAAGTATTGCAAAATTAAAGAAATAGAAAAGCGAATAATGAAGAACACGGATGAAGACGGAGATCGATGATGATCTCCTCACGCCTCCTCTCTCTCTCGGTGATGGCTTCTTCTCTCCATGCTTCAGAAAACGAGTTGTGTCTTTAGAATGACCTAAAATGAGCTTATATAGCCTCTCCATTCGTCGGGAATCGTTTAGGGCTTAATTAATGAGTGACGGGATTAGCTTGGGCCTTAAAAAATGGCCTCGGGATCAAAACGGGCGTCGGGCGCGGGTGCATGCTTCCTGGCCGCGGCAAACTGGGGTTTGGCCGCGGGTCCAGCTCTCCTGGCCGCGGCGAAGTAGTAGTTGGCCACGGGTCGAGCCCTCCTGGCCGCAGTGAACTTCTCTTCATGGCAACTTCATCTGCTTCGGGTATATTTGATGATCCAACCATTGGAATGTCTCCAAACCAATTGCATTTGAAAGTTGGTTGTGTCTTCTTTGTTGTGTCCAAATTTAGTGATGATCAGACGGTGAGAAGGCCTTCTTTGATTTCAAGACTTCTGACGGTCCGAGTTTATCCGAAAACATACTTTTGTTCCGAAATGCACTATTTTATCCCAAGGTATCTGAAATGTCTTTCAAACCACTACAACATGGAAATCACTTGAAAACCATTGAAAACGGAGTTAAAACACCTGCAAAAGATATTAAAGCGATCCTTAAAAATAGTCAAAAACCGGTGTTATCAGATGCCTCACATGTTCAAGACCAACACCAATGTGTTCTCGAGCAACAACCATATGTTCCTGAACAACAAGCAATGACAACAACAACTTCTCAACAAACAGAACCTCCATCCAACCAAAATCAGCATGCAATGATAATTTGTGGCAAGAATAGGATTCGTAACTAAAACATGATATATAGCATGATGGCAACCATTGCAACATACATTGAACCGGCTACTGTCACTCAAGCACTCGCATATGAAAGATGGCGTCCAGCCATGAGTGATGAGTTTGATACTCATATGCGCAATTATACTTGAGATCTTGTGCCACCAACATTGGCACCAAATTTAATTGGCTACAAAAGGATATTTAAAATTAATCTTTTGCATGATGGTTCTCTTAATAAGTTTAAAGCGAGAATTTTTTCCAAAGGTTCCACCAACCACCCGGAGTTGATTTCCATTAAACATACAACCCAGTGGTTAAATCTCCCATATTTTTTATTATTCTAAGTGTTGCGGTCTCTCGTGATTGGTCACTCCATCAACTAGATGTCAATAATGCATTCCTCCAACGTACATTAACAAAATAGGTATTTATGGCACACATGGATGCATGGCTTTGTTGGCAAAGACAAACATGATTATGTTTTTCAATTGAAGAAAACTATTTATGGACTGAAACAAGCCCCTAAAGCATGGTACACTGGAACTTGGACAATTTCTCTTACAATTGGGCTTTTTCAACTTTATAACGGATACATCTATGTTTTTCTTTGAGGATGAGAAGGTCACATTTTACCTCCTTGTATATGTCAATGATATCATCATTTATTCGAGCTTGATAGCAGTGGTTAGTGAACTCATTGAAGCTCTTTCTAAACGGTTATCTCTTAAAGATCTTGTTGAGTTCTCGTAAGTTATTGGCGTTGAAGCGATGAGTTCAATAGGAGTCAATGTGATTTTTTTTGGAAAACACCTAATCTCGTGGTTTGCAAAGAAGCAAACAGGTTTTGCTCGTTCTTTAACAGAGGCAAAGTATCATGCTCTCTGTGTTGCGGCATCTAAGGTACGATGAGTGTCTTCACTTCTCACTGAATTTCAGATCTTTAACACACTAGTTCCAATACTCTTTTGTGACAACATAGGAGCTACTCACCTTGGTGCCAATCTGGTGTTCCATTCTCGAATGAAATATCTTGTACTAGACTATAGTTTTGTTCAGATATTAGTCTAATCCAGCTCTTTGCGCGTTTCTCATGTATCATCCACTGATCAATTGGCGGGTGGACTCACCAAGCCGCTACCTCACTCACGGTTTGATACTTTATTTGTCAGAATTAGCCTTCCTACTCGGTGTCTGTCTTGAGGGGCGTATTGGGATATCTACTATATCGTATATTAGATATATTACATATCTTGTAAATATTCTTTTTCTGTATATATCTCTTTGGATACGTTGTAATTATATATATGTGTATTCATTCATCAGTAAAGTTAAGTTGATTTCCTATATGCCTGAGAGATAATAAAAATTCGGACATGTTCCCTTTCCACTAGTTTTCTTGTTTTCTATATCAAAAAAAAAAAACTACGTTCTAATTGACGGCATTTGCTGGGTAATTTATTTTTGTTAAACAACATGCAAAATTTAATTATTAAAAACAACCGATTGCGAAAGTGATATATGATTGTTTTTTTGCTATATAAATTAAGTTGTAGGTCTTTTTTTGTGGCGGTAGATTTTGATTGTGGGTTGATCGAAATGAAAACTCGATGAGTAAATATTAGTTGTGTTGTAAGTGTCTATGTTTCGAGGGGAGTATATATTTTTTTCTAAAAGGGTTTTTAACTTAAATGTGCCTACAAACAGGGGGAGAACATGTTGATTTGTCCGGCAACAACAACTGTGTATTAATGGACTTAAGAGTCTAAGTTGTTTGTTTTTGATTTTGGATTCAACTTAGGATTTAAGGGGAGTAGAAAATTATGTATTTATGTTTTAGGATATTAGTTTGTCTTCTCTAGATTGTTGGAACTTATGGTGTACTAGAAAATATTTGGATTTGGATGTGTTAAAAATATGGTTTTCATTTAAATGGAATCATACTGTCTATGGGTCGATGTTTTGCGTGTTTGATTATTACAAGTTATTTGAGAATACACACTAAGCTAAATAAAGGGAGATTGAAGATGTAGCAGTTTGCTGAATGTTGTGTACCAATCATGAAGAACATGATGTGTTATGAGAAGTATTACATGAAGCATAGCTAGGCTATAACTTACGTGGAGTGGTTGTTAAGCTGGACAAAAAAACGTAAATGTTATGATATGTTCAAGGCGGTGAAAGATACAAAGTTTGATAGTGAATATGAAATATCTACATCGATAAAAGGATAATTTATAAAAGACATTATAAAATTGTTAGGATTGAGTGGATGAATCTATGTATACAATTAGATGTCATCTAACTCTTAAATAACTAACAATTTTGAAAGAGTTCTTAGAAAAAAATTGATGGTTTTTAGTAAAGAAGAATAAGAAATATAGTTCTAAGAGATCCTAGAGGCGTGTTTATAGGAACATGTGTGAGGGGAAAAGATTACGGTTATAATACAAAGTGTTGTTTTGAGCCTGTTTAAATCCGATTATGTGAAACTTGTAAATGCAACCAAAAAATATTATAATTATATTGTATTAAAGAATCCTTTGGGATAAGTTCGTTACTATCTTTATATCTCTAGGTTTTTGTGTTTCCAATCCGGTCATTCCATGAAAGAAATTTGCTGGAAAGTTGCATGGAAAAATATCCAGTACATCTTGTCAAAAATAGTTCCAACGGCCTTTGTATCAACTCTCATTTTGGTAACAACCCACAACATACCACTACAAGAAAACTACCTGAAACCGACAGCCGAAACCGTCGGAAACAGCCGTTCCAGATGAATTTCCGACGGATTCGATCCGCCGGGACTATCTCCTCGGAAATCGCAATCCGTCAAAAATTTCTCAGAATTTTCTGAGGTATATCCGAGGACCAGTCCGTCAGGGATAATTCCGATGGATTCCCGAGGATCAGTCCGTCCAGGATAATTCCGAGGGATTCCCGAGGGCCAACAGACCCGACGGATTCCCGAGGGCCAACAGACCCGACGGATTCCCGAGGACCAGTCCGTCTGGGATAATTCCGAGGGATTCCCGAGGGCCAAAGACCCGACGGTTTTCCGAGGGATTAAGGATCGATCGATCCAAAAAGATGGGATCGACCGAGCTTGTTGTTTGGTCGATCCACCAAACCCGTCGGAAATCCCTCGGGAATTTCCGACGGATTTCCGAGGGATTTAGGATCGATCTATCCAAAAAGATGGGATCGACCGAGCTTGTTGTTTGGTCGATCTACCGAATCCGTCGGAAATCCCTCAGGAATTTCCGACGGTTTTCTGAGGGATTTAAAAAAAACCAAATTTTTAGAAAAAAATAATAAATAATCATATTAAATTATTATNACGACCCTTTTTAACGGGTATCACCTACCAAAACAATACAAAAACATTAGATCTTAACAAATAATTATCTAAATTGAAATTATAATCTATAATTATTACTTACCCCGAGCACTAGGTTGTTGATCTCCATCTGAGTGACGTCGTTGGAATTGGTGGAGCCGTCCTGCGTTCTTTGGCTCAAGAGGTCTTCATGCGCCTTCGTCACCTTTTCGACCGATTTCCGACAGCCTTGAATCGGTCGGAATTTTCCGACCGATTTCCGAGGGAATATCGGCGAATATAAATTCGTCCAAATTTCGTCGGAAATCGGTCGGAAAATTCTGACTAATTTCTGACGACCTTCAAACCGTCGGAATTTTCTGACCGATTTCCGAGAAAATTATATTCGTCGGTATTCCCTCGGTAATCCGTCGGAAAATTCCGACGACTTTGCCGTCGGAAATCGCAGTATTTTCTTGTAGTGTACCCGTCATCAGAGAAAACCAAAAACAATAAAAAGAGGTGACACAAATTTCCGAATCAAGTTTTTGAAATATTATATCTAATATTTTGTAGGATTTGAGACGAAATTAGAACCTTAAGTTTTGTATAAAACATTCTAAGTCTCTCTCAAATAAAAATTTTGTATGAACTGTGAAACTACAATAAAAAAACTTCAAAAGTAAATAGACACCAAAATTTAGCGAGCTTATATAACGATGTGAAGCTTTATATTGTTCTGAAAATCATTCTAGAAATCTAGAAGAACAATAATACATCTAAAGCATATTACTAGGAGGTTATTATTTACTAATCTGTTTAAGGAGAATATTTATTCTAAAAAGTGAACAAGCAAAAGGAGTAAAAACCAATTAAGCTACTTATCAAGCGACTAACAATACATCAAACGATTAGGTAACAAGAGAAGGTATTAGACCAAATATTCAACTATGACGAGCATGAAAAAAAAAATCAAACAATAATGCAAGTGTTTAATATAACCACAATCCTAGAGCATAAAATAACTATGACTAATCCTCTCCATGACACTAACAACTTTGCTAAACTTTCATTTGCAAATCAAAGAACTAACAAATGTCAATACTCAAACAACTAATTTGAACTTTCTTTGGTTAATAATGAATTCACTCAAGAAAACTTGGTTTAGACATTTTCAAAAACACTTTTAGCGCCATAAAAAGTATACAGTGTAGATTAAGATGATCAAGCTTAATCTAGAAATAAGATCAACCTAATTGAAAGATCAAACAAATTACAACTCTAAACATCATCATTGAGCCACTATTTCATCCTAATTTGAATTAACACAAGATTCAATAAAATGACTACTCACACTTAGCTAAAGACATGGAAAATAAGCATCTATGATAAAAAAAAAAAAAGAAATAATAAATAGAGATAAAGAGATATATCAATTCGTCAGTATTCAATTAATTGGAATGTTCATCAAAATTATGAGAGAATGATGTAGATATAAAAAGAATTTATAGAAAATGATATTCAAGTTTAAGAGGTTCCTAAGATGACATAACTAATGAACCAAATTATATAGGAATGAATCGTGATAGTTCGAGTTTTAACCCAACATAACTAAGCGCAATTATACGATTTAGATACGGTAGAACATGTGAGATCAAATCCACAATGACCAATAATTGCTCACTAAGAAGAAATCTATAATACTCTTATGGACCAAACATCGCTCACAAGCCTAACCACACAACTAAAAGACTACTCACTGCTCATGATCAAGGACAAAACAATAAACATAAAAATAAAAGACAATATAAAAATACAAATAAAAAATCGTCTTCTCTAATGCATCTAAAGGTTTAAGAAAATATTAAGAACTTAAAAAATAGATAGAATAAAAGTTGGGTTTATAATGCTGAAAATGCTTATTAAATGGTCAAGGGATTCTAATTGGATCGACTTAGAAAAAGAACAGCTTGGATCCAATCAAGAATAAGGCAAAAAAGGAAAATATCGGTTTGAGAATGGGAAACATGTACTGTTACTTCAAACCATGGGGGCTGGGTCACGAGGAGTAGCGGTTTGATCAGCTTCCATCTCTACCATGGGGTTTGTTGGCGAAATTGTGGTGTATGAAACCGGTGTGATAAGTTTGGAGAGAATCATTCTCTTGTTGGGGAAGTATATCTCGGCTATAATGATTGTTGAAATGGTATTCTCAAATTATGTTTGGAGAGAACCATTCTATTTTCATTTTTATTATGTCAACAATCACAATTTCTTGATTTAAGTTAAGGCTTCCAAAAAAGGAAGAGTAATAGTAGTTTAGTTGTTTCAAATGCTCCTTGATCAAAAGAACTCATTCCTTTTAGTATTGATTACTACACGCCCAAGAAAAGGTAGCTTGGATACATAAGACGCCGGTTCTACATTTGGTTGTTCAGTTTATAAACTTTTAATTATCTTTTTTTTTTTTTTTAGAATTTAAGTGTGAATATCATATAGAAGATAGCGAGTTGTAAAAATTACAAAGAGAGCTTATAAAGCCAGAAGAAAACCTTGCCCAAAAAAAAGATAAAAAAGCAAAGATGATCTAAACAATGATCGAAAAGAAAACTCTTAAGAGTTTCTTAGCCACACCTGCATTAGGTCCTTAAACCCTTTTCGGTGTTTTTTGGATAGGATTGTATCTCGAATTGACCTGTCAATGAGTCTGAATATCACCTCCGTCGGAGATGCGATTCCATTATGCAGACGCTGGTTTCTTTGATGCCATAAATTGTAGATTAACGACTGAGCCACTAATCTCCTTAGATTTCTAGGCTTTTGAGGCGAAGACCGGCTTGAAAGCCACATGGACAAGGCTGTCCAAGTATGAAAACGAAAGGGAACATTCTCTAACCTTCTAATTGCCAGATCCCATACCAAACCACTCACATTACATCTGAGGAAGAGATGGTCCCTTGTTTCGGTGTAGGAGTTGCACAAGCAGCAAGTGGTAGTGATATTAAGTCCCCATCTAGAAAGCATAGATCTTGTTGGAAGACGATCAAGATAAGCTGTCCAAAATGTGAAAGCATGAGAAGGTATTGCTCCTTTAAACCATACGTTAGAAGTCCATTCCTTTGTTGCCACCTTCGCTCTTAATTCTTCCCAAGTAAAAGCCGAAGAAAACTCGTTTGAAGCTCTGTTTTCAATGTGCCATCGATACCTATCCACAACTTCAGAAAGAGCTGGCGGGGGGACCGAGGTTAGCTGAATGTGAATCAGCTCTGCGCCATGAGATCTAGCTGGACGCAGTCGCCATCCATTTTGATCTCCAGCATCCGCAACGGTTGCATCCCTATTGATCCCAAGTAGAGTAGGTCCTGATTGTCCACTAGTTTTGATCAAAGGCCCCAAAGGAGTCCAATGATCAAACCAGAAACTAGCTCTTTCACCATTACCAACCTCACATCTTAAAAAGCGTTCTGCGTATTTCCTCATTGATAGCAAGGCGTTCCAAGTTGCAGACACGTTCTTTTTCTCATCATGAGCCCAAAAACCCTGAGATTTTAGCCTATTTGAATGAGTCCAAGCTACCCAAAGAAAACTCTTATCCGCAAATAGAAGCCAAACCAGCCTTAAGGCCAAAGTAATGTTCCACATAGTCAAACTTCTCAGCCTTAATCCTCCTTCACATTTTGGACGGCATATCTCAGTCCAAGACACTTTGACCAAGCCTTTCCTCTCGATATTACCAGCCCATAAAAAACGGGAACATAAAGTCTGAATTCTTTGTATACATCCCTTTGGTAATAAGAAAGCAGACATCCAGAAATTTAATGTTCCGTAAATTACCGATTTGAGGAGTTGGAGCCTTCCCGCATAAGAGAGGAAACGAGTTGTCCAAGAGCTGAACTTAGCTTGAATCTTGTCGAGAAGAGGTCTGTAATCTGAAATTTGAAGTTTCCTATGCATGAGAGGAAGACCGAGATATCTGATTGGTAGTGTTCCCATAGAGAACCCAAACCGGCTCAAGATTAACGCCTCATTAGGTGATTGACCCGCAACAAACAGGTCAGTCTTGCTTGAGTTCATTGAGAGACCCGACCATTGAGCAAACTCCGCCATAGTGCTAATAATCTCACTTAACGATTCTGGACTACCATCGAAAAAGATCATGATTGTTATCAGCAAAGGCTAGGTGAGATACTTCTGGATGCATTGCATTAGGATGGAATCCGATCAGTCCCGCGGTGAACTTTGATCCAATAAGCAGAGAGAAAACTTCCATAACCAGAACAAACAGATACGGAGAAAGAGAATCTCCTTGTCTCAGACCTTTAGACCCCTTAAAGTAGCCTGAAAGCTCGCCATTAATTGCAATTGAGAAGCTTGTGGTAGTCATGCATTCTCTAATCAACCTGATAAAATGGTTTGGGAAATTCATAGCTTCCAAAGTTAAGATGACAAAATCCCATTTGACGGAATCGAAAGCCTTCCTTAAATCCACCTTAAGCATAGCACGCTTAGTAATAGATTTCCAATTGTATCCGTGAATTAATTCGGTTGCTAGAAGAACATTCTCCACAAGAAGTCTTCCGTGAATGAAAGCTGATTGGTTGGATGAGATGAGATCAGGAAGCACAGCTTTCAATCTGCTTGACAAGAGTTTTGATATGACTTTGTAGAGCGTATTGCAGCAAGAGATTGGCCTAAAATCTGAGACACTTGTAGCATTTGTTTTTTTCGGTATCAAAACCATAGTAGTTGAGTTCCATTGCTTCAAAAGCGATCCCGTTTCCATAAATTCCTGAACCGCATCGATGACATCGTCTCCAAGAGTGCTCCAGTTTGCGCAGAAGAATTCTGCATTAAAACCATCTGGACCAGGAGATTTATTCTTCGGTAATGAAAACATAGCCAATTTAATATCTGACCTCGAGAAAGGGGTTGATAGTAGATGAATATTCTCGACCGAGCATCTGCTCTTAATAAGAGGCGATAGTAAGGGAAGAGAAGCTGCAGAATTATTAGAATGGCTCCCTAGAATTCCTTTGAAGTAATCCACAGTATGGGACCGAATTTTGTCGTGACTGTCAAGAACCAAACCTTCTTCGTCGACAAGGAAATGAATGAAATTTCCAGCAGACCTTGTGATGATTGATCTGTGGAATAAAGCAGTATTCAAGTCTCCTTCAGCCAGCCATTTGATCCTAGATATTTGTCTTAGAAAAGACTCCTCTGCCCTAGCCAAAATCAACCATTTTCTGTGAGCTTCCCTTTCAGCCTCCGCTAAAGTTTGAGTAGGGAGAGCAAGGAGACTGCGCTGATGCTGTAGCATAGTCTCGTGAGCCTCTGAAACCCTAAGCTCCAGGTTTGAGTACTGTTGATTGCTGAAATTTTTAATAATCCCTTTAAGCTCCTTTAGTTTTCGAGAAATCGAGAACATTTTTGTTCCAGCAAAATTTAGAGACGCCCAACACACCTCCATTAGTAGAGGAAAATTATCATCACTCAAAAGGTTATTCATGAACATGAATGGCTTTTTCCTTTTAGGTTTCATCGAGTCTAGGAAAACACAGCATGGGCTATGATCAGAGATATCCACTTCTCCAAAAATACCAATAGAATTTGGGAATTTTTCCAGCCATACGTCGTTTACTAGGATCCGATCCAGCTTCTTCGTAATCGGTTGTGTTGTGCTGTTATTCGTCCAAGTGAAAGTGTTTCCTCTGTAGGTTAAGTCTTGCACTTTGGCATTGTAAAGACAGCTCTTGAAATCCCGCATCTGACGCGTAGAGATATTATGATTTAAAGCAGAGTGTTCACTTGCTTCAAGAATTTGGTTAAAATCTCCTGCAATAATCCAAGGGAGAGAGGAAACCAAAGGTTGCGTTGAGAGCGAAATAATTTCTTTCCAAAGCTCTTGTCTACCATCCTCAAGGTTAGATGCGTGTACAAAGGAGACAATTATTTCTTTACAAAATCCTGGCATCTTAGCTTTGCAGGTGATCATCTGAAGAGATTTATCTATCATAGAGACAATCACGCTAGGGTGCCAAAGAATCCAGATTTTGCCGAGATCTGAAAACTCGTAGTTGGATTCAAAAGACCAACCTGGAAACGATGAACTAATGATCGACTTAGCCTTTTCAGGCTTGACATGAGTCTCGATTAGACTACCGAACATAAGCTTATTATGCCTTTTCCACTTCTTGAAACTACTTCTCTTTACTTTGTCGTTGAACCCTCTTATATTCCAGCAGAAAATATCCATAAGGGGGTTGGATTAGAGGTTTGAAGGGCCTCCTGCCCTAGCTCTAAGTCTAAGAGTTGTCCGACGCAACTGCCTCTTATTGACGACGTCGATGAAAGGATCGGAGTTAACATCTGGATCTACCGATTCATGATCACTCCCCGAAGATCCATTATGGTGTGCCGAGTCTGAATCTGAACCCGACTCTTTTGATTCCGAACTTGTGTTGCTATTAATCAAGTCCAATCCAATGTCAACACAAAGAGAGCTATCACTGATGTCTTTGGTTGTAGTTGGAGAAACAATCTTCCTTTCCTCTGATACAACAATCTGCTTGGAGATGCTACGATCAACCTCTGATACGACCTCATGACGAGCAGAGATTGGATCACCATCACTCGTATTTTTTGCTAGCTCGACCTCCGATATCTTGTCTTTTTCTTTTTGAAGTGGAACAGATACCAGTTCATCTCGGATGACAATTCCCTTATTTTTCTGACCTGCAGGATTTTTGAGACAGAAATATCTACTGCCCTCCATTTACCTTTTTCGGCAACCAAGAATCTCTGCTTGCCAAAAGCTTTTTCTTTTTCAAATCTTAGACGAGGGCAACTCTCGGGTGAGTGCTTAACCGAATTACAGACGTTACACGTCACAGGGGCCGTAGGGCATTTGCTGATGGTGTGCCCAACGTTCTTGCAATACCCGCAGAGGGATGGAAGCCAAGGGCTGGAAACAGTTACACGAAATGTTTCACCTGATTCGAAACGGGCATTGACTGCTTCTGGCAGTGGCTTTCTAGGGTCAATGATCGTGTAGACCTTAGCAACTTCAATGTTGGTCATATTGAGAGTTGAGGGGTGGCAGCAGACAGGGTGACCTACAAGGCCTGCAATGTGTTCTAGCCCCTCCTCCGAGAAGAATTGAAGAGGTACATTTCTCAACTCTAGCCAAACTGGCACCGTAGTTAGCTCGGGCTTTGCCGGTTTAATTCCTGGAGACCATTTCGCGACGAACATGGTTTGGCCCTCTATTTGCCACAGGCCTTGACTGAGGATCCTCTTCCTCGCAAAAGGACATGGGACACGGAACAAGAAAGCGTGTCCATCCATCTTGGATACCGAAATATCACGTTTTTGTTTGCTCCAGATACCATTAACAATGGCGTGGAGGGCACCTCTACTCGGAGGCTCCTCGTAGAATTGACCCAAGATGAAAAAGTCCCAAGCTTTCTTGTTGTTTTCAATGACACTGTTGGGTATGGTGACACAGTTTTCTCCCGAATCCAGTGTAAAAGGAGAGCCTTTGGGCTTGAGCTTTCCTTTCACTACACCAAAACAGTTTTTTCGCTACTGATTTTCGCTACTGATTTATCAGTCGGTAAATTT
>PKMM01029544.1:0-112676 GCA_002933915.1 Eutrema heterophyllum
CAACACTCTGATCATCGGAACTCTCTTCCTACGATCCTGCCGGACTCTCTTCGCGAGAATCCTCACCCGTCTGGCCTCTACGGTCATATTGGGCTGAAGATCTGCGGGAATCTTAGCCACAACCTCATCATCCTTATGCAAACATTTCTTAAGCATCGACACGTGGAAAACCTTATGAAATGCTCGCATAATCTCGGGCAACTCTAACCGATACGCTACCGGCCCAACCCGCTCTACAATCAAGAATGGACCCATATACCTCGGACTCAGCTTATTCTCGGCAATGGACCTGTTAGGTCCCCGCAACATAGCCATCTTGAGGTATACTCGGTCACCGACCTCAAACTCGATGTCTTTTCTCCTATTATCGGCATAACTCTTCTGCCGATCTTGCGCTTCCTTCATGTTCAGCTTCAAAACCCGGATCTTCTCCGTAGTTTCCTGAACAAAGTCCGCACCAAACATGCTTCTCTCCCCCACTTGGGTCCAGCATAATGGTGTACGACACGGTCTCCCATACAGCGCCTCATATGGAGCCATCCCAATACTCGCTTGGTAGCTATTATTATACGTAAACTCTACCAAGTTCAAGTAGTCCATCCATTGGCCACCCCAGTCAAGCACACACATCCTCAACAAATCCTCGAGAGTCTGAATGGTTCTCTCAGATTGCCCATCCGTCTGAGGGTGATATGCCGTACTCATGTGCACCTTTGTGCCCATCTCAGCCTGAAAGGCCTTCCAAAACACCGAGGTGAACTTGGAATCACGATCCGACACGATACTCACAGGTACCCCATGAAGTCGTACAATCTCATTGACGTATTTCTTCGCCAATATTGCTGCTCCGTCGGTCTTTTTGATGGCCAGGAAATGTACCGACTTGGTCAACCGATCAACGATGACCCAAATAGCATCCTTGGTCCGAGAGACTGGCAGTCCGACCACAAAATCCATCGTGATCATATCCCACTTCCACTCTGGAATGGGTAAACTCTGTAACAACCCGCTCGGAACCTGATGCTCGGCCTTCACTAACTGGCATACATCACAAGCTGCGACCCAGTTAGCCACATCCTTCTTCATTCCGACCCAATGATAGTACCTTTTTAGATCACGGTACATCTTGGTCGCCCCTGGGTGAATGGAAAACATGCTCGCATGGGCCTCACTCATAATCTCTCGCCTCAGACCCTCATCCTTAGGTACGCAGACCCGCCCATGTACCAAAATAGTCCCGTCCGCTGAGACCTGATACTCGGAACCCACATCAACGGAAGCCTTAACCAGACCCTCATCTCTTTCTTGAGCCAACCGAACTCTGCTCAAAAGATCTGCCTGGTTTGCTGCCTCCAAGCCCAACGGCTCCTGAGATGTAGCACACAATCTCAGCGTACTAATCTCACTCACCAAGGACTCCATGTCTCGCTCGCTACCCGAAGCTACTCGCTTGCGACTCAGCGCATCCGCAACCAAATTCGCCTTTCCAGGATGGTAAGCGATCTCCATATCATAATCCGCCACTAACTCCATCCAACGTCTCTGCCTCAAATTCAACTCTGGCTGCGTAAAGATGTACTTCAGGCTCTTATGATTGGTAAACACCTGAACCTTCCCGCCATAAAGATAAGATCTCCAAATCTTCAAGGCAAAAACCACTGCAGCCATCTCAAGATCATGAGTAGGATAGTTAGTCTCGTGCTTCCTCAACTGCCGTGAAGCATAAGCAATAACCTTCCCTTGCTGCATCAACACACACCCGAGACCCAATCTCGATGCATCCGTGTACACCACAAAAGGCTCGCTCGGCTCCGGTAAGGCTAAGACTGGTGTACTCGTCAACATCGTCTTCAGGTTCGCAAAACTCTCCTCGCACTCCGAAGACCACACAAACAGAACATCTTTGCCCGTTAGCTTCGTCAAAGACTGAGCCATACATGCAAACACGTTGATGAATCTCCGATAATAACCCGCTAGACCAAGAAAACTTCGGATCTCAGTGGCATTCCTTGGTCTCGGCCATTCTCTAATAGCCTTAATCTTCTCTGGGTCAACTGAAACTCCCTCCTCTGAAACAATATGACCCAAGAATCCGATCTCCCGCTGCCAGAAACTGCACTTGCTCCACTTAGCAAACAATTTCTGTTCCCGCAGCTTCGCCAGAACATTCCTCAAATGAACTCCGTGCTCCTCAGGACTCTTGGAATACACCAGAATGTCATCTATGAAAATGATCACGTACTCGTCCAGATACTCCTGAAACACACCGTTCATCAATCTCATGAATGCTGCTGGTGCATTCGTCAACCCGAATGGCATCACCACAAACTCGTAGTGCCCATATATGGTCCTGAAAGCTGTCTTCCGGACGTCCATCTCATCAATCGGAATCTGATGGTATCCCGATGCCAAGTCTATCTTGGAGAACCAAGTAGCCCCCTTCAGCTGATCCAACAACTCGTCGATCCGCGGTAGAGGATACCTGTTTTTCACTGTGACTCGGTTGAGTCCCCGGTAATCGATACATAACCGAAAACTTCCGTCCTTCTTCTTTACAAACAACACTGGTGCTCCCCACGGTGAACTGCTCGGACGGATAAAACCCTTACTCAATAACTCCTCCAATTGCTTCTTAAGCTCTGCCATTTCTGCTGGAGCCATCCGGTACGGAGTCTTCGATATCGGCATTGTCCCCGGTTCCAACTCAATCGTGAAAGGATCCGACCGCGTCGGTGGTAACCCCTGCAACGATTGAAACACATCCTCGAACTCTTGAACAACCCGAACATCCTGAGCCGCAACGTCTCCAACAGACTTTGGAGTGATAATGGTTGCCAGGTAAGCTTCGCAACCCCGTTCAATCATCTTCTCGGCCTGCATAGCTGAGACCACCACACTCCCCGAAGTTGGTCTCACTCCTTGATAAACCAACCTTCCCTTTTTCCTTTCGAACAGAACACGTCTTCGGTGACAGTCCAGATGCGCCCTGAACTTACCGAGCCAATCCATACCCAAGATAACATCATATAACTCCACCGAACAAATGATTAGATCCGCTGGCATGGATTCCCCAGCCACCTGAACGTCTACGCTCTCTGCCCGACCAAAGGTGCTCAGAAACTTCCCTCCAGCGACTTTGACGAGCCCTGGCTGCTCTTCCGGTTCGCTCCGGATGCCGCCCCTCTCGACCAATTCCGGAGTAACAAAGCAATGCGATGCTCCGGAACCAAACAATACGTGGGATTCAAGTCCTCCCACAATCAAGGTCCCTACACAAACTCATTTGCTAAGACCCTTACACAACAACACAGAAGGGATAATTTAAAACAAACAAGAATTTACTCGAGTAAGTTAGAAGTTTACCAGTGATCGGTCTGGAACTCGGTTCACCAGACTCCACCATGGTATACACTCGCGGCGTCACCGCAGTCGGCCTAGCTGACGGTGCTGCTAGCACTCCCTGCTGCAGCTTAGGACACTTCGGCTTGATATGTCCTGCCTCCTTGCAATGGTAGCACACCCTAGTGTCTGCGCGCGAATCCCCCCTCTGAGGGCAACTCGCCACTCTGTGATCCTTGCTACCACAACCAAAACAGCCCTGGCTTCCCTGGCCGCCCGGGCTGGGCCTTGAAGTACTCTCCCATTTACGTTTCTGCCCCTGCCCCGGCTTGTCACTCTTGCTAGGACCGGGCTGATGGTGAAGCTTCTTTGCCTGAGAGGTCGGGTTGACTCCCACACCCTCGTCTCTCAGACCCTCCTCAATTAGTGCAGCCTTCTCCACTAGCTCCACAACCGTCGCAAAAGAACTCAACAGACATCGGTTCCTCAACTCGGCCCGAAGGCCTCTCAAGAACCGCCGCACCTGAGCCTGCTCATCATCCATAGCATGCCCTCCGTACATCCTGAGACGATGGAACTCCGCCTCATACTCCCGCACGGTACGATTCCCCTGTGTTAATCCCAGGAACCGTGTCTCTAACCGATCCAATGCCTCCTGAGGAAAGTACTTGGAGTTAAACTCCACCACGAAATCCGCCCAAGACATCTCGGCATGGACCCTCCGGGCCGCAACACCTCTCCACCAAAGATCTGCGTTGCCCTCCAAATAGTGAACTGCGAGGTCCACCTGGTATCCCTCTGGACACCTGACCGAACGGAAATTCCGCTCCATTCGCATTCTCCACTCATCTGCCTCCTCCGGCCTGGCACCACCCGAGAAAAATCCTGTGCCAATCCTCTGCAGCTGGTCCATCATCTTCAGATATGATGGAGGCTCACCTGCATTCACAACTCTCGGCTGCACTTGGGCTACCGGTGGTACTTCCGGAGCCTGCACGGGTCCCCTCTCTGGTAACCGCTCCAAAAGTAACGCCAAAAGGTCTGCAATCCGATCCTCTCGGGCCTGAGCAGCACCTGCTGCGACACCCGCTGCCCCCGCTGGCACTCCAGCATTCCCGGCACCCATACCGGACACACCCCCAGGCCTACTCTGATCAGCCTGCGAACCCGTATCCTGCTCCACCGTAGCACTCCGTGCAACGCTATCCTCCACTGGAGCTCCCACGTTCCTCTAAACACGACCCCGGCCTCCACGAATACCACGACCACGAACTCCACCTCGGTTAGCCATCTACACTTACACACAACGATAAGCCATTAAACGACTAACTAAAACAACACAACTTACCGTGGAATCTCATTGAAGGCTCGAAGAGGATGATCTAGAACTTCATGCTCAAACAATTGACTAACTCACATAGACAATTTCAAATAACGGTTTACTCAAGCGACACATAACACTGAAACTCAATTAACTCTAATTAAATTTCTTTCTAAACCGTCCTAGAACCGTGAACGCTCTGATACCAAATTGAAACAACCGCACCCATATTTATTTATTGATTTTTTTTTTTGCAAATAATTATTTAAATCCCATAATAATAATAATTAGAAATAATTCAACAACTCAAGAAAATTCCAATAAAAAAAACATAATTAAACCTCACAAATTAATTCCCAGTTCAAGATTAAAAATCCGAATAACCATAATCGTAAATTATTAAATAAAATCACCAAATAACGACAAGTCTAGATCACCCCCTCTTCCTCGTCCTGATCCCACGGTCACACTTTTTCTTTTCCTGCATCAAATAACACATAAGAGATGCATAAGTATTTCGATAAATACTTAGTGAGGCAATCCTCCCATCTACAGGCTAACAAATAATTAAGAGAATTAATATAAATTATCACGAAAATACCGAATAAATCAAACATCTCATGAAACACTCGATCTAGACCCCCATAGATCGTAAACGGCCTATAATCACGAAATCACATCAATTATCAAAATTATTTAATTACGCCTATGGTCCTGCACTCACCTTATTCCCGCACAGAAAGTTTCACGAGAAAATTCAGCAATTTTCTAGAACTCCCCGGGATGAATAACCTTCTATTAATCCACCTAAAAATAAAAATAATAAAATAATTAAAACAAACAAAATTGGTAATTAAACCAATTCCAGCGTCTTCTTCCTGATTCTTCGCGCGTGACACCAACGCGTCTTCCTTCCTTCTCACTGCCGAAGTCCACCTGCAACTACTCCGATCAATGCTTCCACATTACCTCACTCCTCAACGGAGTCACCTCACGGCGACAACACCACCGACGCGTCTCCGCCATCGTCGTCTTCTCCGGCAAGTCACTGTAATCACATTCGCCAACACCACACATCTCTGATCCTAACAACAAACAACCAACTGAGACGAGGCTTACCAAGATGATGATGATGATGCTCTGGTTCAACACGACGGCAACTCCCTCACCTAGGTCCGCCGTTGAACCTCCCTCACCCGAGCTTTTCCTTCTCACGATCTCCGGCCAACAAAACCCTCCGTATTGAACTTCTTCGCGCGATCCTTTGCTCACCGTCACAACAACACGGTTGAAACTTCCAAGCCACGATCCCTGAATAGATCGAGTGCGGCGTGAATTTGAAGGGACGTCGCGTAGGGTTTTCAGTTGATTGTGAGAAATTTACGTTTAAGCCCTTCGCTTTTCTGATCCTTCTACAACCGCCACGCAACTTTTAATTCTATCAATTAAACCCAACGACAAAATCTGATTCAAACGAAACTACCCTTAACTTTTGGAATCTCAATTAACACCCTCAAACCTTAATTAGTTCAATAGACTGAAACCCGTCATTAAACCAAAATTAACCGGATAGTAATTAAAATTCCCGTTTCCCGGGACACGGGTGTTACAGTTATGGTAATGGTGAAGAAGCCCATGCATTGGATGGTGATTGCTTAGCATCCCTCTTCCACACACTGATGGAAAAAGAGGTCGAAAGGAATAAGGTAGCAAAGAAGAGAACAAGGACCAAGGCCAAGGGGAAAAATGGACCAAGCAAGTTTGATGAGCCCAAGTCCGAGCTAAGCCAACCTTCTACCATGACTCTCACCCCTTGGGAACATGAAAACGGGGTGATTGAGTACAAAATCAAGTGTGAGAGACGGTCTAAGCCTTTTGCCATGGTCAAAGCAATCCTCACACCCGAGCTTAAAGAGAAAGGGCAACCGGTCTTCAAGAGGTCATGAGCAAAGTTCTCAAGCTTGAACTTAAGGATCCACCCGGGAGTGCTCACACTCCTCCATCACCCGCCTAAAAGGGTAACCAACGTCGAACTTAGTGACGTTAAACAAAGTGCACTTGGGAGACATTCCCATGTTTATCATTGTAAATATTCTATTTGCTTTCTAGTTTAATTTTGTGTTTCTTGGGCGTTTTGATCTTTTGGTTGAGTGGTTGCAAGGTCTCTTAATGGTCTAGGGGTCATGAACTTCAAGCAAAGGTGTGAGGAACCCACGTGATGAGTATGGCCTCCATTGGTCCCTTGATCCCTCTCGTTCTCCATTCGTTTCCAAAGTAATACTCCAAACTTTGTAAATAACATTTAAAATCATGTCTTTTTCTTTCTTTCATGCATTGTTTAGCTCTTTCTTAAGCTTTTATTACACAAGGGACTGTGTAATTTAAGTTTGGGGGAGGGTTTATGTGTTATCTAATCTTGTTTTTGGTGTTCTTATTTTGATTCTTGCATCTTGAGTCTCATGCATACCATGCATTTTCAATAATTTTGAAACTTTTTGAAATCTTTTTGAAAAGAAGTCATTTAATTCCATCTCATATGTAGGATTGAGTCTAGATGCATAGCATATAGGGTCGCACTCACTTGCATTGGGAGAAATGTCCATGTAGAATAATAACTTAAGAGCTTGATTTAATGTCCTCGTTAGGAGTTCCTTGATGCATTTCAGCGATCACGAAGTTAAGGACGATCCATGCTTTGATCTCGCGGTTTGAATGTTTATGTCTTGGTTGAAGCATGCTTTGATTTGATCTCAACTCTACTTATTGAACTCTAATCTTGACTTGAAATTATCATGCTCGTACATTGAAAAGTTGAACTCAGGGATACCATATACATATTTGAGCTATCTTCTCCCTTTTTCCACTCTCTTGTTAGCTCAAATAGCTGATTCCCATCTCTGGAACGGTTAACCATACCCTAAACTAAGCCTTCCTTTTAGCCTTCATTCCTTGTGTGTGTTGTGAGGCCTACTTTCGAATGAACTTAGCAAAAAGTGTTGAGTTTCGAACGACAAGGAGAAGCTTCCATGTAGAACTAGCTCACACATCAATGAGGTTTTGAGTGTTGATTTAAAGAAAAAAGAGAGTGAGGAGAAAGGAAAAGATTGGGAGAAAGGATAGGGGAAAGCAAAAGTTTGGATTGGTTGGCATGAAAGTAAGAAATAGCTCTAAGTATTGAAAAGTAAAAGTCTCTAAGTGTGAAAGAAAGAAAAGGCCAAAAATGGCTAAGGCATCCAAGGGATGAAATGGAGAAAAGTTGTGAAAGCAAAAGAAGAGCTAAAGGAAAAGAAAAGATGAGGGGCCAATCCAACTGAAATTGAAGAAGAAGAAGAAAATCCCGTAAGTGTGAGAAGAAATGAAAAAGTGATGGAATGAAGTGGTATGAGAAGGCGAATTGCCTTAAGAAAAGGGTAGCTTAGGATTGAGCTTAATGGGTTTAGAAATAGTAGTGGAGTTCATATTGGGGCATAGGGTAGATGGAAGTCATCATTGTATGCATCGGTTGTTCTTTACTCTTAGCATTTTGCCAAAGGTCATTCTTTCGTGAGAGATCCTTTGCATTGGAATACCACATGATTGAGATGACTTTTATCTTAAAGCCTTCCCCTAAGCCAAATGAGTTCACTTGATTTATATAAGAATGATTCACCATTTGCACTTAATGAATGTTAAAGGGTTGGAGGATATGAATGTTTGTGGATGCTAAGGCTTAGACTCTACTCGTGTAGTGATATATCATGGTTTTTACCCGTTTTTAACCATGATATAAGTCTTATTTATAGAGTCTTTCTAGTATTTTGGAGTCTTTTCGAGTCTTTTACAGATTTAGGTACGTTTGGAGCTGAATTGGAGATATTTGAGCATTTTGGAGCCAAGCAAGGATCATGTAGCTGAAGGATCGAGTTGAAGTCTTGGTGTCGATCGACACCAGCCTGAAGAGTCGACACAGAAGCTTGGTATCGATCAATACCACTTATGGTGTCGGTCGATACCCATCGCATGAAGAGAAGGATCGCGACTTTTTACAAGTCTGATGAAATTGCACTTTGGCCCAGAAGACTTTAATAATTACAAGAAGCCTGATACGGGATATTTTCGTGTTCAATTTCCCAAGTGTACTCATGTCATTGTAGCACTTGAGATGTCAATCCATAAGGGGTTAAGATTGAAGCACTAAGAATGCAAGAAACTTCTTAATCTAGAGCAAAACGTTTGTATGTTTATATAAAAAAGAAACAAAAGAAATGCAAGAAAGAAAATAAAAGATGAAAGAAAGAAAACGTTGGATCATGGATTAAACTATCAACGAAATGATTAATAATTAAAAAATGATTCATTTGGAAGCATTAAACACTATCTTAGAACATGAAACACAAGCAATATATTGATCCACTTCCATGGTATCAATCCCTACATCAATCATCAACCGTCATAAACTTCCGTTCGCGATTCAATGACCAATGAACATTAATAACAAGTCCATTTAGTTCACTTAACACCCTAGACAGCAACTTCCGTTGGCTAAGATATGCGAAGCTCACAAAAGATTCGGTTCAAGCAATTCATTTAGACTCGGGTCAAGAGGGAAATGCCTAAGTTCAAGACTCGAATGAACAAATCTAATCTAGTACTAACACCGCTTACTCGAATCTCTTCCCTAAAGCATGGGACGAGACCAAAAATTCTAGGGTGTAGCTTTAGCTCGGTTTGTCACGCCAAACTAGAACTACCTAATCTAGATGTAGTACTAGGCTTTGGTTTATCATGTCAAATCTAGCATTAAGAACCAACCTAAGAACCTAAGTGAAAGATTTATCTAAGATCATCCTAAATCACCATCATCTAACCATCAATCAACCAAATCAAGCCTAAACATGATCCAACAAAAATCTATTCACAAGAACATGAAGAACAAGAAGAACCCAGAAAAAGTCAACTCACAAAAATAACATAGATCACAAAAGTAAACCATAGAAAAGAAAGAAGAAGAATAAAATAGACATAATATATAAAAGAAGTGAAGAAATCTTCCCTTATGTGGCATATACATGAAGATCCATTCAAGAACACCAAAGGGTGTTCTTGAACTCTCCTAAGTCTAAAAAGAGAAGACTTTTCGTGTGGGGAAAAAAACTTAATGTTTATTACAACTTAAGTGGGGTATTTATAGAAAAATGTATTAAAATGTGTTTTTGATCCGGATTGGTAGTTTATCGGGCCACTTTATCGGCCATATGTCCGATATAAACTTCACCAGGGAGCTTTCATTCTCAGAAGCATCCTCCTTCGCGGCAGAGCTGATATGTGTCCACTGAATCGGCTGTAACTTCTTTAATACAATCCAGAATTAGTTGAAACCACTCGCATTGGAAAGCTAACTCAATTCTCTACAACTTTGAGGAAGCGTTCCAAAGCTAAATCCAAAGGGAAGGCTTCTATCCGAGTCGATCTTTTAGACGCATATACTTGATGCTTTTATCGGTCAGCTTTTATCGGCCAAATGGCCGATAAAATGGCTTGGCAGGAGCTTGACAGAAGTGACATCTTTGGATTTTCATTATGTGATTCTATCGGTCCCTTATATCGGTCAACTGACCGATAGAATGGCTTGACAGCCTCTCCTTCATGTTTTCCTTGCTCTTCTTGCCCCATTGACCTTCTATGGTTGCTATCCACACTCCTCTAACTTCTCCAACTCCAAGAACACCTGAAAATGACTCAAAATGGTATGTATATGCAAATATACACCCTAAGACTCTAGAACACACTCCTAACGCTAAATGAGACACTTATGCATGAATATGTAACAAAGTATGCATGAATGAGAATAAAACACACCAAAATAAAGGGGTTAAAACATGCAAAATATGGTGTTATCAAAGCCCTAGAACGTGTTTTAGGATTATAATTAGGTTTTTCAGCCACTTTTGTTGGCTAAGCTTTATTTTACTTTGGTTTTCTGTGAGAGAGCTTTCTAAGGGAGACAAGTCTGAAACTCTGTTCGCCCGAGAGAAGACTTCGAACCCTTGTTTACTCTCATCTTATTTATTTATTTCAGAGATTTATTCAGTTATGTTTATTGTTTCAATCTCCATGTCTGAGTAGATCTCCTGTTAGGTTTAGGGTTCTCATAAGGGATTTCATTGAATGCTAGGTTAATTAGTTGATTAGGATTCATAATCTGAATTAGTTCATCACCTTAGGTTGTTCTTAAAGCTAATTTTATACTGATCTCCTAGAAAGATCTTAGGCCAGCACCCTTTTCATGGGCTTTCTCATGAACACCCTATGGATCACATTGAGAGGTTTGAGGACTTGGTCACTAGCATGAAGTACAATGGAGTGTCTAACGATTACCTCCTCTGTAAGCTTTTTCCATACTCTCTTGGTGGAGATGCAGCTTATTGGCTTAACCAGTTACCTCCTGGATCACTGACTACCTGGTAAGAGACTAAGAATGCGTTCTTGAACAATTTCTATGATGATGCAAGATCCGAGGAGCTTAGGAACAAGATCTCCCAGTTTTCTTAGGGAACGATTGAGGCAGTTAAGGCTGCTTGGGTGAGATTCAGGTCGTATCAGAGGGATTGTCCACATCACGGTTTCACCAAAGTTCAGTTGCTGGGTCTCTTCTTCAGAGGGATTGATTGGAGGTACCAGATGGCTTTGGATGCTGCGAGCAATGGAAATTTCAACAGCAGGTATCCTGATGATGCTTATGTGCTTATTGAGAACTTGGCGTCTAGCAATAGCACCAAGAATGCATACATGGAGCGCAAGAAGCAAGCTGGTAGCATGGATGGATCGCAGATTGCTGAGGTTCAAGCTAAGTTGGATTATGTGCACAATCTTTTGATGGGCAAGAAGGCTGTTCATTTTGCTGATGAGGTTGAGACTTTCAATGAAGATGAAGTGGAAGATGTTAACTACATTGGTGGTTATGGTTTCAAGGTCAGAGAAATCAATACCACTAGAACAACAACAAAAACTTCACCAACAATGCTCAGCAAGGAGGGTACAAGTCTGACGTCAATCCAACTGGTTTTGGGTCAAATAAATTTACCCAGAAACCATTCCAGAGCAGTGGCTATACCTGGAACTATGGGGGTTCATCTTATCAACCTCTGCCTGCTAAAACCCCATAGAGCAAGGTTGAGTCTATGCTTGAGCAGCTTATTCAAGGACAACAGAAAATAACAGTGAATTTCAATGGGAAGATGGATGCTATGTACACAGATCTGAGTGGAAAGATTGAGGCTCTCAGTATTCATCAGAAGAAGCTGGAAACTAAGGTTGCCCAAACTGCAAGTGCTGTGAAGAGGCAAGAAGGTTTTCTTCCAGGGAAAACAGAAGATCCAAGGGCACACATCAATGCAATCACCTTGAGGAATGGAAAAGAGGTCAATCCAGGAGTGAAAATTGGCCTGACTGCAGGAAATTTCGTCGATCTTGACGATGAGGATTCAGAAATTCCCAGGGTATCAACCGACACCACACAGTGTCAATCGACACCAGTGCAGATACTTTCACGGGACATCTCAAAACCCCGTGTATCGATCGATACCACCCCTGTATCAATCAACACTGATGATATGCTCAAATTAATACCCTAAATAGTACTAAAGCAGTTGTCGTAGTATAGTTAGGGGTCGAACACAAGGACTCCAGAATTCACTCAATAGATTATATAGATCAGAATTAAGCTAAACCAAGCAATGTAATTGAAAGCAGATGCGTAAATTAAACGAGTTGTAATACGATTGGAAAGAAGCTAGGTTCGGGGTATTTCTCAGGAATTCAACGAATGTAGGTAAACTAACTAACAGGATTCAGATTTAGCGCAGTTCTTGAACTCAAATCACTATAGTAAAGCCAACCAACTCTCGTTGCGAAAACTATCTAAGTCTAAATCCTAGAATCCCAAATCTCTTTGCGAATCCTAAAGTCTAAACCAGCTTTTAATTTAAGTTTGATATGTTCACAAAACAACTAAACCAAATCTCTTTGCGAATAGTTATTTTGCTCACTCTAGGTTCTGTCAGGTAATTAATCGCACTCTCGTGCCTAACCAATTATCCTAGGATCTAAGTTCAAGGTGATCAGTCTAGAATTAGCTTTGGGAGCAACCTAAGGTGAAGAACTAGTTTAGATGGTGAATCCTAATCATTCAATTAACCTAACATTCAGGGAAAACCCTTGTGAGAACCCTGAACCTAACGAGAGAACTACTCAGACATGATAGTTGAAAGCATAAACATGACTGAAATAATACTCAAATAAATCATAAAGAGGAGAGTAACAAAGGGTTCGAAATCTTCTCTCGGACGGACAGAGTTTCAGACTTGTCTCCCTCAGATCGCTCTCTTACTAAAAACTCAGAATTCAAAATCAAAGGTAAAAGGTCGTCCCTAGCCAAAGTGGCTTAAAACCCTAATATAACTCCTAAAACACGTTTTGGATTAAGTTGCAAATAATAAAGTCTTCTGGGCAATTCTGCAATTCTTCAACTCTTGAGAAAAGTCGCGCCTCGCGTCTGATGCAATGAGTATCGACCGATACTAGGCAGTATCGATCGATGCTGAGGCTCCAGATCGAGTACTCAGCTTCACGAGTTCCTGTCTTGCTCCAAAATGCTCTAATATCTCCAATCATGCTCCAAACGTGCTAAAACCTGTAAAAGACTCTAAAACACTACGAAATAGTATAAAGACTCTATAAAACGGACCTATATCATGGCCTAAAAGGGGTAAAAACCATGATATATCAACTGACCCTGCAGTCGAGAAGACACCTGAGTTGACGCCAGAGAGGGTTTACAAACCGAGGATACCTTACCCTAGGCCTATTCGGAAGACTAAGAAGGAGGTGGAAGACTCTAGATGCAACGAAATAATGGATAAGTTGATTGTTGAGCTTCCTTTTGTCGATGCTATCAAGACTTCCCCAGCCTTCATGAGATATGTCAAGAGGATGGTGTCTTGATGATTACTCATGAGTGCAGTGCGATTATGAACAACAAGATCCCAAAGAAGCTACCAGATCCAGGGAGTTTTGTGTTGGATTGTACGATCTTCACCGAAAGATTTGAGCGTTCTCTATGTGATCTTGGCTCAAGTGTGAACCTCATGCCATACTCAGGTGCTCAACGGATGGGGATGACAGACTTCAAGTCCACTAGGATCTCACTGATACTTGCCGACCGCTCCGTTAGACTTCCCGAAGGATTGCTAGAAGATGTTCCGATTAAGATTGGGAATTGCTTGATCCCAACTGACTTCATTGTCCTGGAGTATGCTGCAGAGCCCATAGATCATCTTATTTTGGGAAGGCCATTCCTAGCAACACCTGGTGCTTTGAATGATTGCAGGAATGGGAAGATAGCTCTTAACATCGGTGATTTGGTCATGACTTTTAACATGGAGAAGATGATGAAAAGACCAACCATCGATGGGCAGACTTTCTTTTTTGATACCTTCAGTGACATAGCTGAAGAGTATTTTCTGGAGATGCATCCTGAGGATCCATTAGAGAGGGCGTTGGTCTGTTCAGCTGATTCAGAGGTGTACTTGAGTGATTCTGATGCTGGATACGCCAAGATGCTCAACACAACTTGAGCAATATCGACCGACACCACTGAGGGTATCGATCGACACCATCCGCGATCACCAGAGAAGTTGGTCGAAACTTCTGCGAAGGCTGCTGTGCTTGGTGATTGGAGTGAGGAGAAGGCTCCTAAGGTGGAACTCAAATCACTTCCAGCCAATTTGAGGTATGTCTTTCTTGGTCCGAATTCCACATACCCAGTGATCATTAATGCTTCCTTAAACAACGCAGAGATTACCTTACTGCTGAGCAAGCTGCGCAAGTATCGCAAAGCTCTTGGCTATTCTCTTGATGACATTTTAGGTATATCTCCAGACTTGTGCATGCATAGGATTCACCTTGAGGACGAGTCAAAGTCTTCGATTGAGCATCAGAGAAGACTGAATCTGAACCTGAAAGAAGTGGTCAAGAAGGAGGTGATGAAGCTCTTGGAAGCAGGGGTTATCTATGCCATTTCAGACAGCTCTTGGGTTAGTCCAGTTCACGTTGTGCCTAAGAAAGGAGGGATCACTGTGGTGAAGAATGAGAAGGATGAGTTGATCCCTACAAGAACAATCACTGGACATCGAATGTGTATTGACTACAGTAAGTTGAATGCAGCCACAAAGAAAGATCACTTCCCATTACCATTTATTGATCAGATGCTGGAGAGGTTGGCGAGTCATCCATAGTACTGTTTTCTCGATGGATACTCATGTTTCTTTCAGATTCTGATACATCCAGATGACCAAGGGAAGACGACCTTTACATGTTATTATGGCACATTCGCCTACAGAAGAATGCCATTTGGATTATGTAATGCTCCAGCCACCTTTCAGAGATGTATGATGTCTATCCTCACAGACATGATTGAGGACTTCATGGAGGTATTCATGTATGATTTTTCAGTGTATGGATCATCATTCAAGAGCTGTCTGGATAACTTATGCAAGGTGCTACAGAGGTGTGAAGAGAAAAACTTGGTCCTTAATTGGGAAAAGTGTCACTTTATGGTTCATGATGGCATCGTTCTTGGTCACAGGGTTTCTGAGGCTGGGATAGAGGTTGACAAAGCCAAGATTCAAGTCATGACAAGCCTCCAACCACCGACATCTGTGAAGGACATTCGAAGCTTCCTTGGTCATGCTGGGTTTTACAAGAGATTCATTAAGGATTTCTCAAAACTAGCCCGCCCACTCACCGCCCTATTGTGCAAGGAGGTTAAATTTGACTTCAGCCCTTAGTGCCTTGCAGCTTTTGAGGAGATTAAGAAGGCGTTGGTGAGTGCTCCTATTGTGCAACCTCCGGATTAGACTCTGCCTTTCGAGATTATGTGCGACGCTAGTGACTTTGCAGTTGGTTCTGTTTTGGGTCAGAGGAAGGATAATAAGCTGCATGTTATCTACTATGCCAGCAAGACGTTGGATGATGTTCAGCGTAACTACAACACCACAGAGAAGGAATTACTTGCAGTCGTTTTCTCCTTTGAGAAATTTCGGTCCTACTTGATTGGGAGAAAAATGATTATTCATACAGATCATGCTGCTCTCAAATATCTGTAACAGAATAAGGATCTCAAACCTCGCCTTTGTCGTTGGGTCCTTTTGCTTCAAGTCTTTGATATTGAGGTCAAGGACAAGAAGGGCATAGAGAATGGGTAGCTGACCATCTCTCGCGGATAAGTCTGAGGTACATGAGGTGCTCTTTCATTGTCATGGGTTTGAGTATGCTGGACACTTTGCTACTTTCAAGACAGTGTCCAAGGTTCTTCAAGCAGGCTTCTGGTGGCCTACTACGTTTAAGGATGCTCATACTTTCATCTCGCAGTGTGATGTTTGTCAAAGGAGAGGGAAGATCAGTAAGAGACATGAGATGCCACAGAATTTCATCCTTGAGGTTGAAGTTTTTGATTGTTGGGGCATTGATTTCATGGGTCCCTTTCCTTCATCATATGGGAACAAGTACATCTTGGTTGCTGTGGACTATGTGTCTAAGTGGGTGGAAACGATTGCTAGTCCAACCTATGATTATTCAGTGGTCCTTATGCTTTTCAAGAGTATCATCTTCCCTCGATTTGGAGTACCTAGGATTGTTATCAATGATGGTGGCACTCACTTTATCAACAAGGTCTTCGAAAAGCTGTTGAAGAAGCATGGTGTGAATCATCGCGTGGCTACTCCTTATCATCCTCAGACTAGTGGGCAGGTTGAAGTCTCCAACAGGTAGATCAAAGAAATTCTGGAGAAGATAGTGGGTACTACTAGGAAGGATTGATCTGCAAAGCTAGATGATGCACTGTGGGCTTATAGGACTGCCTTCAAGACACCACTTGGGACTATACCGTTTCACTTGCTTTATGAGAAAGCGTGTCACCTTCCAGTGGAAATTGAGCATAAGGCAGCCTGGGCTACAAAGATGATGAATTTCGACATCAAGTCTGCTGCTGAGAATCAATTGATCCAGCTGAATGAGCTGGATGAGATTAGGAAACCACGCCTATGAGAACTCGAAGCTGTACAAGGACAAGACTAAGGCGTATCATGACAAAAAGATCCTCTCCAGACATTTTGAACCCAATGACCATGTACTTCTATATAATTCTCGTTTGCAATTGTTTCCTGGAAAATTGCGTTCTCGTTGGTCAGGTCCTTTCACAATCAAGGAGGTCAGACCACATGGTGCAGTTGTCCTGATGAGTTCTACAGGCGAAGAGTTCACTGTCAATGGACAAAGGGTGAAACAATACTGGGCGAAAGCCGAGATTCCAAGAGGACACATAGTGCGTCTGGATGATGCACCCACCGCCTGAACGTACGCAAAGTCAAGCTAGTGTCGTAAAACAAGCGCTTGGTGGGAGGCAACCCACTGGTGGGTCTGTATATAAGTATTTTATTTTTGTCATTTTTCGTTTTTGTGTCTTGTGTCTTTATGTGAATCAGATGAACAGGTTATCGACACTAGGAGGAACAGAGATTGCATCGACCCATGATCCGAGTATCGATCGATACCAGTAATGGTATCGGTCGATACCCCACGCGCAGGTAAGTTTCCTTTTAAAACCCTCGGGTTTTCTCTTTCTCTCCACAGCCTCCATCGATCGATACACGAAAAACATCTCCTCCAAAATCACTATTTCTTCAATTCTTCACAGATTTGGGTGATTCAAGGGTCTAACCTTGTTAGTTTTTCGTGCTCTTCCTTATTCTATCATCCATTCATCCGATCTGCAAGGTATGACACACGAATTCCTTTTTAAAATCTATGAACACAAGGTTTGGGTTTTTCAATTTTTGCCTCTTAGAACTTGATTTGATAGTGAATTCTTATCTAGTTAAGTGGTTAGAGGTGATTTTCGATGCCCCCATGCACTTGTCTGCCCCTTGTGTGGATTATTGGAATTTTGAAACTATGGATAATGAAATCGCCAGGGTATCGATCGATACCCACATGGTGTCGGTCGATACCCTGCGGGTTTTGATGGAATTTTGGTTGGAATGTTGGTGATTGTTGTTGGATGTTGGATTTTGAGCTTATCCCTTGTTGTGTTGTTGTCTTTGATTGCAGATGTCTACACGCAAAAGAACACGGGAAGATGATGCATCGTGCTCTAATCCACCTCCAAAAGAGTATGCTTTGCTGTCCCGTGTCAAGTATTTGATGGTACCGAGTGGCGTAGAGGATTGGTGAAGGATTGCCTCGCCAACAACCGCTACAGGGTGAGGATCGCAGGAGCATCAGTAGATATAGCCCTTCCCCACACTTCACTGCGTGACATCACTGCACCACACGTGCCACCATCCTCACCACCCCCTTCTACACCTGTCTCTCATGTGGCTCCTGGTGTCACATGTAGGCCTCCCTGGCCTAGGAGGGATGAGAAGGCAAAGATTCCTTATACGAGAGTCTGGGATGGAACTCACAAGGAGGTTGCTAAGAGTGAGGATTGCATCTACAGGACTATATCTGAGACATGGGATGATTATGACACGCTGCACTACAATGCGTGGCAGAACGTGGATGTGCAGACCACTCGGTTTGTTGACGGGATCACGATGCGTCGCTTGGGTCTCGACGGTGAGCTGGGTACTATGCACACACAGCAGTATGACCTCTTCCCGATGCTCGACGTCGAGGATTTTCCTGCTGCTGCTGCTGAGGATGCACCAGAGCCTGACCTTGCTGGAGGTCAGTCACGACGAGCACAACACCCTTCCACCTCTGCAACTGCTCTCCCTCCACCATCTGCGATTCCTATGGAGACTGATGCCTTTCAGAGGTATGTGGTTGAGAGTTTCCAGAGCATATGAAGTGTCATTTCTACCTTGTCTCGGTGTGGCTGCGTTCGACCATCTAGTCCACGTTCTCCATCACAGGCAGGACCATCTCACACTGCTGGAGACGACGATGATTCTGATGAGGATTAGTCCTCTGTTCTATCTGGTTCATTTTTATTTTCTTTTTCTTTTCTTTTGAACTTTTGAGTTTGTTTTGTCAGCATGTTATGATTCTGAACCTTGTGGATTTATGCGATTATGCTTTCTTGTTGCTTTTAACTTGTGTTTGAGTGATCTAACAGTGCTAACCATTTCACCATTGGATCCCTCCTGACACTTAAGAGCAACGAAATCGATGAAAAGAGTTACATGTGTCGACCTACGCTTGGTATTGATCGATACCAGGCTGTGTGTCGGTCGACACCCCTACCCCAATCAGGTAATTTCTTGTTTTTCACGATTCCACTCAGTTCTTTTGGTTTCTTTTACCAACTCTAGGCTAAATAACACTGGGGACAGTGTTGTTCAAGTCTGGGGGAGGTAGTTGCTGACAATGTTTTTGTTTTTCTTAGAGTCATTTGTTTTTGAGTCAAAAGTTGTTTTATTGAGTCAAAATTTTGTTGGAGATGATGATCTTTTCTTGAATCTATTGTTCTGACTTTACTTCTAAGTGACCATTGTTACAGAATCAGTTTTAGATCGGACTAATGAAAAATCCAAAGGCTGACCAGTTAGCTAGAAGACACCCATGTTTCCAGCAGAGTCCATTAAAGCCTAAGACAAATATTTGCACTTCATCGATGTGGTTGATGTCCATAGAGCTTGATTCCTCATTCATATCTGACAAAGGAACCCATGTATTTAAAGTAATGGTATCTCTCTCCCCTGTTATAAGTTAATAAATAAGAGCATAAAAAGATGAAATGATTTTCTTCTGAGTAGAGGGCTAGGAAAATTTCCAGCGATCCCATTATTCTACTTGTGAAGGAATGATCACACAAAGGTTGGAAGCGAGATTATTCTATTTATAAAGTCTTTCTAGGATTTTGGAGTCTTTTTGAGTCTTTTACAGGTTTAGGTACGTTTGGAGTTGAATTGGAGATATTGGAGCATTTTGGAGCCAAGCAAGGATCATGTAGCTGAAGGATCGAGTTGAAGTCTTGGTGTCGATCGACACCAGCCTGAAGAGTCGATACAGAAGCTTGGTATCGATCGATACCACTTATGGTGTCGGACGATACCCATCGCATGAAGAGAAGGATCGTGACTTTTTACAAGTCTGATGAAATTGCACCTTGGCCCATAAGACTTTAATAATTACAAGAAGCCCCATAACGTGTTTTAGGATTATAATTAGGTTTTTCAGCCACTTTTGTTGGCTAAGCTTTATTTTACTTTGGTTTTCTGTGAGAGAGCTTTCTAAGGAAGACAAGTCTGAAACTCTGTTCGCCCGAGAGAAGATTTTGAACCCTTGTTTACTCTCATCTTATTTATTTATTTCAGAGATTTATTCAGCTATGTTTATTGTTTCAATATCCATGTCTGAGTAGATCTCCTGTTAGGTTTAGGGTTCTCATAAGGGATTTCATTGAATGCTAGGTTAATTAGTTGGTTAGGATTCATAATCTGGATTAGTTCATCACAGTAGGTTATTCTTAAAGCTAATTCTAGACTGATCACCTGGAACTTAGATCTTAGGTTGATCGATTAGGCACGACAGTGCAATTGATAATCTGATAGAATCTAGGGTGAGCAAAATAACTATTTGCAAAGAGATTTGGTTTAGTTGTTTTGTGAACAGATTAAACCTGGACTCAAAGCTAGTTTAGTCTTTAGGATTTGCAAAGAGATTTGAAATTATAAGATTTAGACTTAGATAACTCTCGCAACGACAGTTGGTTAGTTATAGCTTAGTGATTTGAGTTCAAGAACCGGGCTTAACCTGAATCCTGACCAGTTAGTTTGTCTGCATTCTCTGATTTCCTGAGAAATACTCTGAACCTATCTTTCCTCCATCGATTTGACAGCCGTTTAATTTACGTTATTGCTTTCAATTACATTGATCACTTAGCTTAATTCGAACCTTTAAAATCTATTGTGTGATTCTTGAGTCTCTGTGGATTCGACTCCTAAATACAATAATCGACAAAGCTGTTAGTACTTTAGGGTATTACATTTGAGCTATATCATGTAGCAAAGAGTATGGCTAAATCTTTTGAAGTAGAGGTTGTTTGTGCATCATTTAACTACTCTCAAGGGCATTGATTTGAATTCTTTTGTTGATATTCTCGGACATGAACTCCCACTTTCAAAACTCTCTCTCTTCTTGTTTTTGTTTGTTGCTTGAGGACAAGCAAAGGAATATGTTTGGGGGAGTTGATATTCCCATATTTTACCCGTTTTAGCATGCATTTTATTTATCGTTTCGGATCTCATTCATGCATTTCTCATAGTTTTCATGGCATTTTGTTCTAAAATAGAGTCTAGGACGTTTGCATTAGGTCATAGTGAGTTCTTGCATGTTTTGGAGTATTTTCTAGGTGATTGGAGGCAATTTAGGTATATTTGGAGAAATGGCCCAAAATAGAATGCAAGGGTCATCCGAACTGTCCCAAAAAACCTGTAGAACAAAGGCTCTCCTATCTGATTTAGCTTCGGAGGTGTTCATTAAAGTTGTAGAGAGATGCGTTATCTTTCTACCGGAGTTTGAATCAAGCCATTTGGACGTGTGGTTTGGGAGATATGACAGATTCACTGGAGGTATGTCCGCCTAGCCGAGACAGTTTCGACCAACACCGCTCCGTCCATCTGGTGTGATCGTCCGGTGCAGGGACAGAACATTTTGGTGCTAAGCACCGGACCATGCTCTCATTCCACACCGAGTGGACCGTCCGGTGCGCGTTTCCCTCTCCATCATTTCACACCGACCCATCCATCTGGTGTAAGCATCCGGTGCTCCCTCGCCTCTCCCTTGAAGAAACTTTCTACACCGAACCGTCCATCCGGTGTAACCATCCATTGCTCAACCCAGAAAGCCTATCATGACCCATTTCAACCGGGTCGACCCGGTTCGCCCACCTTCCTTTAAATAGTCTAAAAACCTAATTTTCATTATCTAAACTTTATTTTCTCTCTTTCTCTTGGCACAAAAACGTGGTCTTTGGTTTCTTAGAGAATTTTGGATGATTTTGTATGATTGATCTTGAATTTAACTGCAAGTTTAAGTTTAATCTTCTTAATCTTTCATCTTTCTATTCATTAATCATGGAAACCATCATCTTTCTCATGGGATTTGTTGGGTTCATGAAGATTAGTGAGTAGAACCTTCTTGGATCATTTGGGCTTGGTAGATTAGGGGATTTCTTGGTTAATTCTTGATGTCTAGGTCTTAATTATATTGTTTCCTCTCTTATTTGATGGTTTTAATGCTATATTAGGTTTGAGAAAGTTGATCTAGAACTAAGGGCATTTCATGCACACAATGTGTTTGATGAAATGCCCCAATGAATTAAATAAGATTATTTTCATACTTAGCTCATGAGAGTGATTATCTAAGGTGATTATTAGCTAATAGAACTTGAATTTAATGCTTGCTAATTAACATTTTCACAAATGAGAATTTGTTCTTGACTTGGTAATTAGCAAAGTGATTAGTGTAAAGATATTACATTAATCTTGATTAGTGTTCTAAGCTTAAGGAAATGTACTTGTATTACTAAATGGACATCATTGATTAGCTTAGATTCCCCCAAGTCAATTGCCTTGCCGAAAGATCCTCTTTTAATCATTGTTAATCTCGTTTACTGCTTGTCTTTTATTTATTTGCTGTCAATTACATTAGGTTGCTAGATTAAAACCCAAATCTCTTTGGTTTGTTTAGCTTAAGCGATTTCTTGCATTCTTAGTGTGTTGTTATTGTGCCTCCCTTGGATTGATCCCCAAATCCTACAATGATGGAGTGTTTGGGTAATTGATTTGGATACACACAATTATCCTTTATCAACGACCCGAACTCTCTTTTGGAGGGATTTTGATTGCTCTTCATAACAAATGCCACTCTAGAGAAGATTTATTCGACTTTATCTTTTATTTATGCAATTTCCTTATCTTTATGTCTTTCCACTTTTGTTCTTCATGTTCTTTAGATTTTAGACTTTTTGTTGGATCATGGTTTGCTTGATTATGATCATTTGATGATTGATTTATGATGCTTATGTTATGAATCCTTGCTTTCCTTTCTTATTTAGTGTTCTTAATGCTAGATTAGGCTTGAGAAAATTAATCTAGAACTAAGGGAATTTCATGCACACTAAGTGTTTGATGAAATTCCCCAAAGAACTAAATACGAGATTTACATATCTTAGCTCATGAGAATGGTTGTCTAAGGTGTATTTTGGTTATTGGAACTTGATATTAATGCTTGTTAGTCATTTAATCACAAATGAGAATTTGATCTTGATTAAGTGATTAATAGAGAGGTTAGTGTCATGAGAGTGAATTAACCTTATTCAAGTGTTCTAGACCTAAGGAATAGCATAGATTGTGTGCATTAGTACAATAAATAATGATGATTTGGATTGCATCTTGTTAGATCTTTCACATAGGTTGATCTTAATGCTAGTTTTGAATTGAGAGATCAAAATTGGAGATTAAGCATTTCATGTCCGAAAGTTGTTCGATGAAATACTTGAACCAAACCTATTGTGAGCTTTTCACATCCTAGCCAATGAGAGTTGATGTTGAGGGTGATTAGTGAACTAATTGGAATTGTTTATTAATGCTCATTGATTATCTAATTGCAAACGAGAGTTTATGTCAATTAGGTGATTAGTGCCATGAGAATGGATTAGTCATATTTATGAATTTCATGTTCTAGGATAGTGTTTAATTCAATCTTTGTTATCATTATTTGATTGTTAATCATTTCTTTGATAGTCTAATCCATGATCCAACACTTCTATCTTTTGTTTTCTTTCTTGCATTTTACTTTCTTAATCTAAAAACATAAAAATCAAAACCCTTTGCTCTAGCTTAAGAAGTTTCATGCATTCCTAGTGCATTAATCTTAACCCCTATGGATGGACACCTTTTATGCTACAATGACAAGCATAGAGGAATTGATATGAACTTAATAAAAATCTGTTATCACCATAGCGAGTCCAACGAATGATGCTAAGGTTGTTGTGAAATTGTTTAAGAGCATCATCTTTCCAAGGTTTGGAGTTCCACGAATAGTCATAAGCGATGGAGGAAGCCACTTCATCAACAAAGTCTTTGAAGGACTTTTGAAAAGACATGGCGTCAAGCATAAGGTTGCAACGCCTTACCACCCTCAGACGAGCGGTCAAGTTGAAGTTTCCAACCGCCAGATCAAGGCAATTCTGGAGAAGACAGTGGGAAAAACGATGAAGGATTGGGCTACAAAGCTAGATGACGGTCTATGGGCATATCAAACGGCTTATAAGACTTCGATTGGAACGACCCTATTCAACCTGCTTTATGGGAAGTCATGCCATCTACCGGTGGAAATGGAATACAATGCGTTATGGGCAACCAAGCTCCTAAACTTCGACCTCAAGACAGCCTCCGAGATGAGGTTGATCCATTTGGAAGAGCTTGAGGAAACTCGCCAAAGAGCTTATGAGAACTCAAGGATTTATAAGAAACGGATGAAAACCTTCCATCACAAAAAGATCCTGACACTACAAGAAAATGTGGCTATTGTGACAAAAATTTGTGACCAAACTTTTGGTTACAATATTGCGACGACTAATAGACAGAATTGTGACAAATTAATAAGGTAACAAAATGGTCACTAATTCGTAACAATATTGCAACGAAACAAAGAGTAACAAAATAACGTCACTTACGGTGACAACTCTATGAGTACATGGTTTGTCACAAATATTGTTACGAACATGAGACCAAATATTGTCACTAAATAATACGATTTTGTGACTAAAGTCACGTCGCCCATTGTGTCAAAAATTGGTAACTATTTTGTCATAGCTTGTTACTGGTTTGGTGACGGCTATTGCCATTACGGATTGTCACATAAAAGTTATCACATTCAGTCACAATTATAAAAACACGTTCCAGTAAATTTAGAACTACTTTTGTCACAAATTTTGTAGTAATAGAATATCTTATATCTAAATTAGATCTACTTTCATTCTCTTCATCCAAATTTACAACAAAAAACACGATTTTTATTCATCTAATTTTTTTATTCAAAATACGTTATCTTCGAGTAACAATATTTTCGTTTCAGGACGATGGATGTATAAGTGAATTGATCAAACAACAAATGAAGTTTCGTAAGGATTTTGTTAAGGTTTGGAAAATTTTATAAAATTTGCGATTAAATCGAGCTACTAACAAATCATAGTTAAACATATATAATGTCTTCATGATGCATGAAGTTGATATTGGATCAGACGATGAATATTGAAAATTCAAAGTCTCAATAGAATAATGCAATAAAAAGTGTCTGTAAAAGTTGTGGTATTAAGCGTTGCCGTCAAAGAGACTAAAAATAGAATATATATAGGTCTAGGTCGAATAAGGTCAAAATAGGGAGTTTCCAGAGCAAAATAGGAAAAACAGAAATTTCCTTTTTCTTCTCGTCGGCCTGTATCGACCGATGCACCTCCTTGCATCGACCGATGCACCTCCTTGCATCGACCGATGCACCTCCTTGCATCGGTCGATGGCTGTTTCTCTGTCCTATTGCATCGATCGATGCACTCCTTGCATCGATCGATGCACTCCTTGCATCGATCGATGCTGGATCTCCTGGATGTGCTGCATCGACCGATGCACTCCTTGCATCGGTCGATTGGAAATTCTCTAGTGGAGTTGCATCGACCGATTCTGCTCATTTCTTCACGGTTTCGTGCGTTTTTGCTCCCGTAACTCCAATTTCCTCCTTATACGCCTTTTTACCTGATATATCTAAATAAAAGACTAAAGGGCTCTAAAACGGACTTTGACTCGATAAAAACGATTAAAAGAAACACTAAAACATACGATAGAAAACGGTAAAAACCAAATATATCAAGTCTCAACAACTCTCCACTAACGAAAATAAGATCATATCTACTTCTTTTTACTGTTTAAGTCAAACTCTCTCTTCTCTCCTCTTGTGTTAATGAATCTTTCAAGATCTACACCATTTTAGTGAAGATTTTCTTACTTTTCTTCCATCAATCTTCTTATTTTTACTATGTCTTGCTTTTGTTTGGTTTTCTTTTGTGATTTAGTTATGTGTGAGTAGTCTTATTATGGATTGTGGGAATGGTTGATTTAGAGGTATATATGATGATCTTTTGATGTTTAGGACAAGATTAAAGAAGTTCTCATGTTTAGAAGTGGTCTTAAAGCTAGAATTGAACTAGCTACTCAATTTCTAGATCATGGTAAGTTTATACTTGAGAAAGGTTTAATAAACTGTCTTGAAGATTTCTAAACACGTTTTTGATGCTTAGCAAGATGAGAATCATGACTAAGGATCATTATTTGGCTTAAAAAGGACTTACGTTTTACGCTTGTTGATAATTTGGTTGCAACTGAGAGATTAGTTAATTCAGATTATCAATGAAGGGTTTAGCATCATGAGAATGAGTTAAGCTATTTGTGTGTGTTCATTGCCATAGAATAAAGTCATTGAGTGATTAGAAACATCATTACTTAATCATCAAAAACTCCTAATCGAACACCATTTCCTATGATCCATATCTCCATTCCCTTGAGTAAAACCAATTTTAGTGTCTTGTTTTTTTGAATCTATATTTTTCAAAAATAGCTTGCAATCATTTTAATTTTCCTCTATGTCGATTTTAGTGTTTTCACCTAGTCAATTAATACTAAAGTTCACACTACCGCAATCATAACAGTTGTCAATGCAGTACTTTAGGATCGAATCCACAGAGACCAAGGTTACACTACCATTCTCACAATTATGAAACTAAGCTAAGACAAGAATATGGTTGGTTTTGGAAAAGTAACGAGAGGAATTTAAACGATGTAGATTCAATAAGGGAAAAAAGTTAGGTCAAGGGTTTATTCGCAAGAATCCAGAGATCATGAATAAGAAAACTATTCAGGGAATGATTAAACACAAGTTTCAAACTCAAACATAAATATCTAACCAATCCACTTCCGTGGCATTGATTACTAAATCTAGCAACCTACAATCCTAACTTCCGTTGGCATAGAATTCTAGATCAGCATTAACGATTAGGTTCAATATGTTCACGAATTACCTTTGCATCAACTTCCGCAGGCTAAGGACAATTCGCTCGCTTATGTTCTTTCTACCAACCTACGACACTTCCGTGGTATAGATTCAGCCCTAGTTCAGAGACTAAGCAGTCAACTTAAGCCTAAGCAATAAACACAACAGTAAGCGAAAACCAACAAAGATAAATCCCTATTTGTGTCTAATTCAATGATTCATGGATCCCCTTGAAACCCTAAACCTAACTAATGGACTACTCAGACATGGAAACAGAGAACAAGCAAAGAGATGAAGAAGACATAGTATAGATTAAGAGAGAAAGGGTTCAGAATTCTTCTCAATGGATACAAAGATTCTTCTCCAAAGCTTACAAATTGCCAAAAACCAAAAGTCTGAATAGAGAATAAAGCGATAAAAGGTGTGTGTCATCAAAGAGGCTAAAAATAGAGTATATATAGGTCCTAGGTCGAATTAGGTCAAAATAGCCAGTGTCTAGGGCAAAACAGGAAAATCAGAAATTTTTTTTTTCTTCTCGTCGGCCTGCATCGACCGATGCAAGGAGTGCATCGATCGATTGACGATTATCTGGGCCTGTTGCATCGATCGATTGCCGATCCTCGGGGCATGTTGCATCGACTGGCTCCATCGACCGGCTTCATTCTGCATCGGTCGATTGGAAATCTTCTGATGGTGTTGCATCGGTCCATGCACTCTTTGCATCGACCGATTCTGCTATTTTCTTCATGGTTTCGTGCGTTTTTGCCCTCGTAACTCCAATTTATTCTTTAAACGCCTTTTTACCTGAGATATCTAAATAAAGGACTAGAAGACTCTAAAAATGGACTTTGACTCGATAAAACGATTGAAAGAAACACTAAAACATACGTTAGAAAACGGTAAAAACCAAGCATATCAATTCCCCCAGACCTAGCCTTTTGCTTGTCCTCAAGCAAACATAAAACTAAGCAAGAAGAAAAGTTTAATAAAAACATGGAGACTCACACTTCCCTTAGAATTCTGCAATGACCATTACCTTAGTAATCCACGTATTGTTGAACTAGTTCTAGAGCGAACCACCATGTACTTCTCTGCAAGCATTCGCAGCCTCCCAGATTCAACTCATTATTTCACACAGTAGTCCAAAGCTATCATCGCTGGGTCTCATCAAAGATCATAGCGCCAAGAACCGTCTAGACTATTTCCCTTTCGATATCGTGACAAGACAACAACAACAACACAACCTTTGGTACTTTTTTTTCCCTCCCCCAGACTTATTCTTTTCTCATTTTCTTCTCTTTGGGTATTGATATATCATGGTTTTTACCCCTTTTAGGCCATGATATAGGTCCGTTTTATAGAGTCTTTCTACTATTTCGTAGTGTTTTAGAGTATTTTACAGGTTTTAGCACGTTTGGAGCATAATTGGAGATATTGGAGATATTTTGGAGCATTTTGGAGCAAAACAGAAGTTCGTGTAGCTGAGTACCGGATTTGAGGCCTCAGTATCGATCGACACTAACTAGTGTCGGTCGATACTCACTGAAGCACGAGTCGCGACTTTAAATGAAGATTTGAAGAATTTTCCACCGATGGATTGAGCTCAAATTTGGACACAAGACAGATCTTTGGATTAGCTTTCATATGGAAGTGGTTTGAGGTCATTCCAACGGTGCGATCAAAAGTTATGCCAGTTTTCGTGAAGACAGTCCAATCTGGCGAGCAGTGACTAGTGTCGGTCGATACTACCTTAGTGTCGGTCGATACTAACTACATGAAAACAGGAAACTCGACTTTTTACAAGTCTTGAGAGTTTGCACCTTGGTCCAGAAGTCGTTAATAATTACAAGAAGCCCCAAAACGTGTTTTAGCATTATAATTAGGTTTTTCAGCCACTTTTGTAGGCTAAGCTGGATTTCACTTTGGTTTTGGAGAGATTTCTGAGAGAGACAAATCTGAACCTCTTGTTTTACTCTTCTATCTTATTTTATTTGATGATCTATTCAATCATGTTGTTGTTTTCAATCACCATGTCTGAGTAGATTCCTTGTTAGGTTCAGGGTTCTCATAAGGGTTTTCTCTGAATGTTAGGTTGAATTGATTGATTAGGATTCACCATCTGAATTAAGTTCTTCGCCTTAGGTTGTTCCCATAGCTAATTCTAGGTTGACGAATCTAGAACTTAGATCTTAGGATAATTGGTTAGGCACGAGAGTGCGATTAATTACCTGACAGAACCTAGGTGAGCAAAATAACTATTCGCAAAGAGATTTGGTTTAGTTGTTTTGTGAACAGATCAAACCTGAACTAAAAGCTGGTTTAGACTTTAGGATTCGCAAAGAGATTTGGAATTCTAGGATTTAGACTTAGATAGTTTTCGCAACGAGAGTTGGTTAGCTATACTTTAGTGATTTGAGTTCAAGAACCGCGCTAAATCTGAATCCTGTTAGTTAGTTATCTACATTCATTGAATTCCTGAGAAATACCCTGAGCCTAGTTTTTTTCCCATTGATTTACAACTCATTTAATTTACGAACTTGCTTTCAATTATATCTTTCTGGTTTAGCTTAATTCGAAACTATACAATCTATTGTGTGAATTCTGGAGTTCTTGTGTTCGACCCCTAACTATACTACGACAACTGCTTTAGTACTATTTAGGGTATTAATTTGAGCATATCAGGTATATATATTTTTTTTATCAAGGTTTACGAGACGCGAGTATTGATGGTGTTTGCCACCGAATCCCCGGTTCATCCCCTTTTAAAATCAAAGATGTAGGCGAATAATGGGATCGCGGGAAATTTTCCTAGCCCTCGCTTTCAACTTTGTGTGATCATCTCTTTCGAAGTAAAATAATGGGATCGATGGAAATTTTCCTAGCCCTTTACTCGAAAGAAAATCATTTCATCTTTTCTGCTTTTTATTTTAAATAAGGGAGAGGAGTACCATATTTTCACACAGGTCGTCTTGTGAGATACGAACGAGGAGTCAAGCTCTGAAGACACCAATAACGATGATGAGGTAAAAGGAAGAGCGCAGAAATTAGCTCAAGCTTTTTGAATTTTTCTCGAAACATGGATGCCTCTGATTAACCAGTCAGCCTTTAGATTTTCCATTAGTCTGATCTAAAACTAGCCATGCAACGATGGTTACTTAGATGCAAAATCACATAAAAAAATCAAAGGTCGTGATCATAATCTCCAACAAGTTTTGACTCAATAAAATGGAATGACTCAAAGAAAACATCAAAATGACTCAAGAGAGAAAACAAAAGAAAGAAAAATAGCGTTAGTAACGATAGATACTCTCCCCAGACTTACTTTACACCGTTTCGGTGTGAAAATAAGTTAAGAGTAAGGTAAAACAGACTCAATAAAATAAATAAAATAAAAGGAAATAAAGAAAAATAAAAGAAAACGTACCGGTGGGTTGCCTCCCACCCAGCGCTTGTTTAAAGTCATTAGCTTGACTTGATAGCCTTTTAGGCGTGAGATGGGTCACCGAGGGGGATGGTTTCTTCCTCAGCGATTTCTACGTCAGCGAGGTATGGCCTTAGGCACTGACCGTTAACCACAAACTCATTTCCTGTAGTGCCCAGCAATACCTGATCATTTGCAGCGAAGTTCTTAGGGATTATCTTCTTGTCGTGATAGGCCTTGGTCTTTTCTTTGTAGGTCTTCGAGTTTTCATAGTCCATGTGACGTATCTCCTCCATCTCATGTATTTGCATCGTTCTTCTCTCAGAAGCAGGTTTGATGTCGAAGTTGAGTAACTTTACAACGCATGCTGCCTTGTACTCGAGCTCCACAGGAAGGTGGCATGATTTCCCGTAGATGAGATGGAATGGCGTCGTTCCCAAAGGTGTTTTGAACGCAGTTTTGTATGACCAAAGAGCGTCATCTAACTTGGTAGCCCAATCCTTCCTTGTTGTGTTCACTATCTTCTGTAGGATACCCTTGATTTCCCTGGTGGAAATTTCGACTTGCCCACTCGTTTGAGGGTGGTAGGGGGTTACCACTTTGTGCTTGACTCCATGCTTCCTCAAGAGGTTCTCAAAGATCTTGTTGATGAAGTGGGACCCTCCGTCACTGATCACTACTCTAGGTATACCAAACCTTGGGAAGATTACTGATTTGAACATCTTTACAACCACCTTGGCGTCATTTGTTGGGCTAGCCAGCGCTTCCACCCATTTAGACAAATAGTCCACCGCTACTAAGATGTACTGATTTCCGTAAGAAGATGGAAAAGGACCCATAAAATCGATTCCCCATACATCGAACACTTCAACTTCCAAGATGAAATTTTGTGGCATTTCATTCCTCTTGCTGATGTTCCCTTGCCTCTGGCACGAGTCGCAGTTGGAGACAACAACGTGTGCATCACGGAACATACTCGGCCACCAGAAACCGGCTTGTAGGACCTTGGATACTGTCTTGAATGTGGCAAAATGTCCAGCATAATTAGAACCATGACAGTGAAAAAGGAAACCAGGAATTTCCTCCTCGGAGACGCATCTGCGGAAAACACCATCCGAACCTTGTTTGGACAAGTAGGGCTCATCCCAAAACTAGTGTCTGATGTCTCGCAAGAACTTTTTCTTCTTGTTCCCAACAAAGTTGTTTGGTTCCTTCTCTGCGGCTAAGTAGTACTTTGCTATTTCACCAAACCAAGGCATTTCAGGGAGCTTGGAGCGGTGATCACTACGCCCAACGCTGATTGCAAAAACGTTCTCTTCGGGCAAGCTGACATCTAGAGGGGTATCCTCATCTATACGTAGACTAGACAAGTGATCAACAACACCGTTCTCGATCCCCTTCTTATCCTTGATCTCAAGATCGAATTCTTGCAACAGAAGAATCCATCGCAAGAGCCTAGGTTTAGCATCCTTCTTCATGAAGAGATACTTCAGGGCGGCATGGTCGGTGTGCACTATAAGCTTAGACCCCACAAGATAGGACCTGAACTTCTCAAATGCGAACACAATCGTAAGAAGCTCTTTCTCAGTTGTAGCGTATTTGCATTGCGCATCATCAAGAGTCATGCTGGCGTAGTAGATAACGTGGAGCTTCTTGTCTTTTCGCTGTCCCAAAACAGCTCCCACTGCGAAGTCGCTAGCATCTATCATTACCTCGAATGGGATCTCCCAATCAGGTGGTTGAACAATCGGTGCGCTGACAAGTGCTCCTTTGATCGTGTGGAAGGCCTCCAGGCAATCGCTGTCAAAATCGAACTTCACCTCCTTACATAGGAGCCGAGTCAAGGGTCTAGCGATCTTGGAAAAATCCTTGATAAACCTCTTGTAAATCCCAGCATGTCCAAGAAAGCTTCTAATTCCCTTGACAGAATTAGGCGGTTGAAGATTAGTCATTACTTCAATTTTTGCCCTATCCACTTCGATCCCCTACTGGGATTATGACCCAAAACAATTCCATCATTGACCATAAAATGACATTTCTCCCAGTTCAATACCATATGTTTCTCCTCGCAGCGCTGCAATACCCTGCACAAATTAGAAAGACAAACAGAAAAGGAGGATTCGTAGACCGAAAAATTGTCCATGAAAACCTCCATTATGTCCTCAATCAGGTCAGTGAAAATTGACATCATGCATCGCTGGAATGTCGTTGGGGCGTTGCATAAACCGAATGGCATTCTGCGATAAGCAAAAGTGCCATAAGGACATGTGAACGTGGTCTTCTCCTGGCCGTCTAGATGAATGGAAATCTGAAAGAAACTAGAATAGCCATCTAGAAAACAGTAGTATGGGTGGTTAGCCAATCTCTCAAGCATTTAATCGATAAAAGGCAGGGGAAAATGATCTTTACGAGTAGCAGCGTTTAACTTCCTATAGTCAATACACATCCTATGCCCTGTAACAGTTCTAGTTGGGATCAACTCATTTTTCTCATTTTTAATAACCATTACTCCACCTTTCTTTGGCACTACATGGACTGGGCTTACCCAAGTACTATCAGAGATAGCGTATATGATGCCCGACTCTAGAAGTTTCATTATCTCTTTCTTTACAACATCCTTTAGATTTGTGTTTAACCGTCTATGATGTTCTATCGAAGTCATTGATTCATCTTCTAGGTGTATCCTATGCATGCAAAGGTCAGGTGAAATCCCTGGAATATTATCAAGCGAGTAGCCTAAAGCCTTACGATACTTTCTAAGCTCACATAAAAGCAAAGTAGTCTCAACATTGTTCAACTCAGCATTGATGATTACAGGGTAAGTAGAATTAGGACCAAGAAATGCGTACCTTAGCCCTGCTGGGAGTGTTTTGAGCTCGACCCTTGGAGCATTCAGCACGCTCCATGGGTCTGTGGGTGTCGTAGAGGGACGTGCTGCTGTAGGTGTCTCTGCAGCTCCATTCAAGCTGATGTACTCGACCGTCCTCCCCACTGTCTGACTTGAGTCCAGCATCTCAGCATAACCGGCCGCATCATTACTCATGAATCCATGCTCACTTTCAGTTCTTGTCAAAATGGTCTCTAGAGGGTCATCTACTAGAATCTCTTCGACTACTTCGTCAGAGACTTCTAGTGAATCATCAATAGAGAACGTTTGGCCATCTAGTATAGGCTTCTTCAGCATCTTGTCCATCTCGAATTTCATAACGATATCTCTCAGGTGGAGATCGATTCGCCCGTTCCTCACATCTATTATGGCTCCTGCCGTACACAAAAAGGGTCTTCCTAAAATGAGAGGATCTTTCGGTTCTTCATCTAGTTCCAGGACCACAAAATCTGCAGGAACTGATGCATCTCCAATTCGCACATGTAGATCCTCAAGAACACCAAAAGGCAGCTTCACAGAACGATCGGCAAACACTAAGGATATCTTAGTTTGCTTGAACTTTGTGAATCCTAGTCGCTTAGCCACAGAGTATGGCATCAAGTTGACGCTGGAGCCTAGATCACACAAAGAGCAAGCAAAATTTGTTGCTCTAATCTACACCGAGAGGACAAATTTCACAGGATCTCCTACCTTTTTTTGCATTTTGTTATGTAGGACAGCACTGCAATCCTTCGAGACCATCATAACTTTATCTTCAGTAGATACCTTGCTTGTTATCAAACTCTTCATATACTTCTTCAATGCTGGTATCATTTGAACTGCGTCAACAAGGGGAAGCTTCACCACGAGGTCATTAAGCATCTCTTTGCACTTAGCTTTCTCTAGATCCTTGCGCGATTTCCTCTGACGGGTAGGGAATGAAACCTTTGGAGTATAGACACATGTAGGAGGTAGTACATGTGGTTCATCTGCATCGTCCTCATTTGTGAAATTTTTCTCCCTTGGGGTTGTTTTCCCGTCGACTTCCTCTGGTTCCATGACAATATCAGCATCTTTACTTTTCCTTGTGACGGTTTCAAGTTCTTCTCCACTTCTGAGTGTGATGGCATTGACGAACTCATTTCTCGGATTCTGCTCTACCTTCCCTGGAAGAGTTCCTTGCGGCCTCTTGATTGCTTCAGCAGTCTGAGCAACTTGAGTATCTAGCTTCTTCACATGACTGCATAGAGCTTCATAGTTGCCGTTGAGATCGTTGTACATGTTATCAACCTTGACATTGATCTCCTTAGCAGATTGCTGTTGATTTAGCAGAAGTTGCTGCATGAGAAGTTTCAACTCATCTTGAGAATCATTCGCGGAGCTTGCGGGTGCCTCAAATGGGATGTGTTTCCATGTCTGGAAGGTGCTGAACGGTTGTTTCTGTTGAAAACCAGCTTGAAACCTGTTCTGACCTTGATACCGCTGAGAAAAACCCGGGGTGCCTGCGTTTTGCGCAAACATCTTTCCCTGTTGTTGAGATTTATGAGGGTAGACTTGATCCTGGGGGTTTTCGACATTGATGCTTATGTAGGATAGGTTCGGATGGTTCCTGTAATTCTGGCTGAAACCTCTGTTCTGCACATACCCTTGCCCATTAACGAAGTTCACCTCTTGTTGTTCATCAGTTTCTTCCTCGGCTGATCCTTGACAGTGGACCACATCTCCTAGCTCCTCGCAAGATTGCACACCTCTCTAATTTCCCTTCAGCAGCAAATTCACCTTCGCGGTAAGCTCATCAATCTTCTGCGAATCCGCATTATTGACCCGTTTGGATCTGTCATACTCAGGACATTAATTCCCAGAACTTGTAGCCAAGTTCTCTATCAACTGATACGCTCATTCCTTAGTCTTCGTCACGAAATCTCCATTGCTTGCAGCATTAAGGGCGTTTTTGTAGTCCCAGTCGACTCCATCGTAGAAGATACTTAGGATCTGCTCATCTGAGTACCCATGATGTGGGCACTCTCTGCGATACTCTCTGAACCTTTCCCAAGCTTCGCAGAAAGACTCTCCCACATGCTGCTAGAAAGTAGTGAGTTTGTTTCGCAGTGAAGCTGTCTTAGACTTGGTGTAGAAGTGGTCTAAGAAAGTAGCTCTGCAGTCATCTCAAGTAGTCAACGATCCAGCTGGAAGTGACTTTAGCCATCTCAGTGCCTTGTCCGCCAAAGAGAAAGGGAAGACCTTGCAGTTGAGATAGTCAGCATGGATCCCATTCGATTTGGTGGTGCTGCAGATCTCTTCGAAATTCTCAATATGATCCATTGGGTGCTCTGCATGTAGGCCATGGAACACGTGTTGTTTCACCAATGCAATCATCTGAGGTTTGATCTCATAGTTTTGCCTCGTAATGGCTGCTGGACGGATGGCAGCTCTGCTCTGGTAGAAGGTATGAGGCGTGTCCAAGGCCCCGATAGCAGGCTGTTGTTTCTGTTGCAACTGTAGCTGCTGTTGCAACTGCTGCACTTGCTCTTGTAGCCTCCGAAGTTCGGCTGCTGCAGCGTTTTGTTGGTTGTTGTTTTCGTCGTTCATGGTGACGGGATTTGACCTTTCTCTTCTGCTCGTACGTTCTAACCTTGCTAGCTCTTGGTTGTCGAGTCAAGAAGGTTCTCGGAGCCCTTGCTTCTGGTAACTCTACCCAGCTTTTGGTTAGTCACCTGAAACACACAAGAGAGTAAAATAGAATACGTTAGTAAATCTTAGACTAAGTTTCAAATTCAGAATTGAAGGTAACGCTATTGATCCCCGGCAACAGCGCCAAATTGATTTCAGTGTTTTCACCTAGTCAATTAATACTAAAGTTCACACTACCGCAATTATAACGGTTGTCAATGCAGTACTTTAGGATCGAATCCACAGACACCAAGGTTACACTACAATTCTCACAATTATGAAACTAAGCTAAGACAAGAATATGGTTGGTTTTAGAAAAGTAACGAGAGCAATTTAAACGATGTAGATTCAATAAGGGAAAAGCGTTAGGTCAAAGGTTCATTCGCAGGAATCCAGAGATCATGAATCAGACAACTATTTAGGGAATGATAAAACACAAGTTTCAAACTCAAACATAAATATCTAACCAATCCACTTCCGTGGCATTGATTACTAAATCTAGCAACCTAAAATCCTAACTTCCGTTGGCATATAATTCTAGATCAGCATTAACGAATATGTTCAATATGTTCACGAATCGCCTTAGCATCAATTTCCGCAGGCTAAGGACAATTCGCTCGCTTATGTTCTTTCTAGCAACCTACGACACTTCCGAGGTATAGATTCAGCCCTAGTTCAGAGACTAAGCGGTCAACTTAAGCCTAAGCAATAAACACAACAGTAAGCAAAAACCACAAAAGATAAATCCTTATTTGTGTCTAATTCAATGATTCATGGATCCCCTTGAAACCCTAAACCTAACTAATGGACTACTCAGACATGGAAACAGATAACAAGCAAAGAGATGAAGAAGACATAGTATAGATTAAGAGAGAAAGGATTCAGAATTCTTCTCAATGGATACAAAGATTCTTCTCCAAAGCTTACAAATTGCCAAAAACCAAAAGTCTGAATAGAGAATAAAGCGATAAAAGGTGTGTGTCATCAAAGAGGTTAAAAAGAGAGTATACATAGGTCCTAGGTCGAATTAGGTCAAAATAGGCAGTTTCTACAGCAAAACAGGAAAATCAGAAATTTCCTTTTTCTTCTCGTCGGCCTGTATCGACCGATGCACTCCTTGCATCGGTCGATGGTTGTTTCTCTAGGCACGTTGCATCGATCGATTGCCGATTCTTTGGGCCTGTTGCATCGATCGATTGCTGATCCTCGGGGCATGTTGCATCAACTGGCTCCATCGGCCGGCTTCATTCTGCATTGGTCGATTGGAAATCTTCTGATGGTGTAGCATCGACCGATTCTGCTCTTTTCTTCACGGTTTCGTGCGTTTTTGCCCTCGTAACTCCAATTTCTTCTTTAAACGCCTTTTTACCTGAGATATCTAAATAAATGACTAAAAGACTCTAAAAGCGGACTTTGACTCGATAAAACGATTGAAAGAAACACCAAAACATACGTTAGAAAACGGTAAAAACCAAGCATATCATATGTTCTTATTCTTTGTCTTTTATTTTTAAGTTTTATCGTAATTAGTTCTTTAAAAATAAAAACCAAAAAACGTTTAGCTTAACTTGAGTAGTTTCTTGTATTCTTATTGTGCTAATCTTTTTCTCTGTGGATTCGATCCCTAAGTACTATAACGACATACCGTTATGATTGCGGTAGTGTACATGTAATTGATGTGGTAAAACACAACTTATCACTAGCCTATGGAAATAGATGTCTAAGGAGTTTATTGGTTGTTTGACCTTGTGATTAATGCTGGTTGATTGCTTAATCACAAATGAAAATTTGTTCTTGATTAGGTAATTAACAAAGTATTAGTGCCCGGAAGTGGATTAGTCTTAATTAGTGATCTAATCCAAATGATTAGCAATTGTTTGAGTAATTGGCATCATAGATTAGCTCTAGGATCACCCAAAATCAATAACCTCATCCTTGGATTCGCTTTTAGTATTGTTTTAATCATTTTTAGCTTCTTTGTTTTTCTTTCCCGCTTATTTAAATTCGAATTGTCTTAGTCATATAATTGTCTTTGTCTTACGCTTTCATGTTACTTGTTTGCTCTTTAATTTGATTAGGATTTAGAAAAACTTTTTGCTTGAATCGCTTAGCTCAATTAGTGCCTCGCTCACGTGTGTTGTTCTCGTACCTCATCGGATTGATCCCCAAATGCTATAATGGCGTGAGCGTTTGAGTAATTGATAAATTTATCTCGTTATTAGTAATATAGGTAACCAAATCAATTCTTATAATCGATTTTTATGCACTACCACTTTTCTGAAATTGGAATATTGCAAAAGTCTTGTAAAAGAATTGCCTGAGTGATTTCTGTAAATGCTTAAGTGAATTTTTGTTTTGCATTTTGGCATGCTCTCCACCTTTGATTTTCTCGTGATGATAAATATATCCATGTTGTATGCACGTCTCTACCTGTGGACATTTGATTTGTCGTATATGGGGCTTTGATTAAAAATCAACTTGTTGGTGTTAATATTGTTTACACAACATGGATGATGGATATGTTTATCATCACACTAACTTGGTCGAAGCTCTGAAGACTTATATGGTTATCTTCAACTTGTAGGGTTATCTTCAAGCATTAAACTTTTTGGAGAACCTTTGTGTGTTTAACTGAAAATGGACGGCCATCACGGACTGAAACGGGCCCTGATCATGTTCACTTTTGCTATTTTACATCTTGTTCAAGCTCAGGATCAACAAGGTATATGCATTCTAATTGTTAAATGCTAAGTAATTAAGTACCTATATATATAGTATCCTTTTTTACTTATATATTTTGATACAAGACAATGAGGACATATCTCCCTGACCAAAAAAAAAAAAAAAAAACAATGAGGACATACGTATCTTTGAAATTTTTTAACCGTTTCCTTAATTAGTGTTTAGATGTTAGATATGGACGACAAACTCTTCCGTTTTCTTTATTACACATCTGTTTTGCATTTCTTTGTCAGGATTCATCAGCTTGGATTGTGGGTTATACCCCCTAATCAGTCTCCATATATCGAACCAGGAACCAAACTGAATTTCTCATCTGACGACGATTTCATCCAAGGTGGAAAACGTGGTAGAATCGCAAATGAATGGGTATATCGCTATAAACAGTATAATGCTTTGAGATATTTTCCAGAAGGAAGACGACATTGCTATAATCTGATTGTCAAGCAAGGCATCAATTATCTAATCAGAGCTGGCTTCCAATATGATAATTATGATGGCCTTAATATACATCCAATATTCGATGTATATGTTGGGCCTAATTATTGGAGGACGGTGCATCCCGATATCCCTTACGAAGAATTCGACTTTGAAATCATTCACATGGCAAGGTCCAACTCCTTGCAGATTTGCCTTATCAAGACAGGAACAACTACACCTTTCATTTCAACCTTGGAGCTACGGCCTTTAAGAAATGATGCTTATTCCACGCAATCAGGTTCCTTGCAACTCATATATCGGCACTTCTATCACCGCGACAGAAGGACCATACGGTATGTTATCTCTTAGCAATCTTTTTATATGCCAAACTGCGGAATTGGTTTTAATGCAAAATTGCAAAATCATATTTTTAACTATTGCTTATGTAAACTGTATTTCCGATTATGATTTTTGAATCATTTTAGATATTTATGTGGTTGACAAAAACAAAATTTAACAGTTTATTCATCAAAATAAATTATTTTGATCATTAAAAAGATATTAATTAAACATGCTTTTTTAATTGTTTTAGAAAAATTCTATAAAGATACAGCAACTAAATTTCTGTTACCATATTAAAGATAATAAACGAATTTTCCACTTAAGGGTTTATAAGAATATTGCAAGGTATTGTAAAGTTTTATAAGATTTATATCATGTTTTATAAACCACTATTATTTTGAGTTTTATAATTGTTTATAAAAATAGAATTTTTGAAAATTGACAGTTCTACTTTTGATAAGTGAAATAACGAAAATAGTATTTTTGAAAATTTCCCTATTCTTAATTAACCACACATAACGCATTATATCTTATTTTAGAATTTTCTATTTCTCAAAAATTTAGTACTAGGATATATAGTTTGATGTATATCATTCGTATATTTAACCATAATTTCTTAATTTTTGCATTAAAAATAAATTTATATATTATATCTTTTTATTAATCTTAAATTTTAAATTTTTGTCAGAAAATTTACAATTTTGTTTGAATTAATTAGTTTTGATTTGTTTTTTCTTGAAATTTAATATATTTTATTAAAAATTAATTCTGTTAAGTCCGTGGAGTTAAATAGGTACATTTAAAATTTGATATATATTATGATGAAAAAAAATATTTAGTGGGTATATTTTCTCGGTGTTAGAAAAGATTGTGTTTTTTTATGAGATATGCTATGAATTCCACTTTTTTTTTTTTACCAAGCCACAAACAAAATAAATTGTATCCAAAAACAACATTTAGATGCAAAAATTAGTTTTTTAAAAATTGAAAAATATTTAGATGATAAATATGTAAAACCTGGAACACGTATCACTAAGAAAAGTAGGTGGGAATCTGCAAACACTCTATTTGCTATATTAGAAATCGTTTAAACACATCATTATTGGCAAAATAACTATAGCGGCTGATGGATAAATCGAAAACTTTGTTTTCTTTTGTTTTTAAGGGTCGATATTTTTGGAACACATATCCTTTAGATCCTATAAGATCATATTCCCCGTCCTTTGGATGGAGGAGTATTATTTCGGTTAGATCTCTGGTAAAAATATGGCTAATTAAAAGAGTTGGTTCAGATGGTTCTATCTCCGTATGGAATGACCCATGGATACCATCTTCTTCCCCGAGGTCAGCAACATGCAAGGGGTATAATTACTACCCAAATCTCATGGTCAATCATCTGATTGATCAATGACACAAATGTGGATTATGGTTTCGATTAATGCAATTATTGAACCGGCCGATGCGGAAATTATTCGAAGTATGCCTATAAGATGTACTTATAGACCAGACTGTTTTGGCTGGCATTATACAAAAACTTGAAAATATACGGTTAAGTTGGCTTATCAGATTGAACACCAAGAACCAGGCAACGGCATGAATTTTTTCTACGGACCGGATGTAAATAAATTGTAGGCACATATATGGAAATTAAAATGTTCACCAAAATTGCGACTTTTCATTTGGCAAGCCATATCGGGATGTCTCTCGGTAACAGCAAATTTACGCGCTAGAGGAATTAATTGCGATACGCAATGCGCACGGAGTGGAGCGTAGAAAGAAACGATAAATCATTTTCTTTTTTAATGTCCCCCGGCGTTACAAACATGGACACTCTCTCAGATACCATCAGCTCCAGGGGTATTCCCAATGTCTTCAGTTTTCTCCAATTTTGATCACCTCTTTTGGAGACTTCCAGAAGATAGTGGGAATACAATTTTCCCTTGGATTGCTTGGTATATTTGGAAAGCGCGGAATGATAAGGTCTACTCAAATGTGGATAGAAATCCACAAGAAATTATGAGGATTGTGGAATCTGCGGCCATAACTTGGGAAGCGGCACAATATGGCGATCCAACCTTGGATTCTCAACAAATTGAGCCCACTCCGGTGATGGCTCAACATGTTGTTTACAGTGGAGGGAAATGTTATATTGATGGCTATGGGAAGGAAACTGACAAGTTTTCTGGACTAGGATGACACTTTTTTCACGAGGGCGTCGAATGAGTCATAATGGGTGCAAGAAATCTTCGAAGAAGTATTTCCCCCCTGCACGGAGAACTTGAACACTCATTTGGGCAATGCACTGCATGATTGCAAATCAGAAGATGGCGATAACGTTTGCAACAGACTACTCCGACTTGGTGAAGATGGTGTCTACACCCGAGGAGTGGCCAGCTTTTACATTACACTTGGAGGAGTTCGAGAAGAGTAAGGAGGAGTTTTCTTTTCTCTATCGCACACATCCCACGCGCAAAGAACATAGAGGCAGACAAGTTAGCACGAGGTGCTCGTGTCTACCCATCAGAGGGCTTCCACATATAACAATTATTCCCAAATCTCACACCCGAGAGCACAATATTACCATTTTCATCAACCGCTTGACAATCTGTTTTGGTAAAAATCACTTTCAGCCCTTCATCGCACAGCAAGCTAATGCTTATCAAGTTGGCAGTCAAGCCCTCCACATAATAAACATTTATCAAAGAAGGCTGATTCTCATTTTCAATTTTTTCAACTCCCTTGATTTTTCCTTTGGCGCCATCCCCAAATGTAACTTTTTCAGCCTTGATTTCAGTGTAAGAATCCAGAATTCTCTAATTTCCGGTCATGTGCCTAGAGCATCCGCTATCAAAGTACCAAGAGACGTTGTTTGGAGCTGTTGTAGAGGTGAAAAGCAACATTGTTGATAATAACTTCTTCTTCTCTGGTTTCACATACCTTCTCATAGGACTCATCAATTTATGTAATAACAAGATTGCACACAACATCATTTTGTGCAACATAGAGCTCTGCAGCTTTTTTCAGAATCATCTCCTTCAGATCTCTGCATCAGGGTTATCTTGGTCTCAACTAACTGTCTGGGATACAAATGATTCTTTGTTATCCATACCTTCCCATAGTATCTTCTCTCGATGTGACAGTTGTTGTTGCCTGATTTTCTTCTTTAGCTCAAAACAGTTTCTCTTAAAATGACTAATCATCTCGCAAAAGTAGCATGCTCTTCTTTTTCTGAAAGTTCCATTTTTTTTTTCATCACCAAATGTTTTGGGATCTCCGTTTCACTCATTTCCACCATGATGTCTTCCCTTATTTTTCCCTATCATATTTTCCTTGAACAAAGTTCATCATGTTTTGATAGCTTGGTTCCTCATGGCTTTGACTTGGCTAGTCACAACCATTAACGCCTAGACCTCAATTCTACTTATCAGTTTTGCCCATTATCAGCAAGTGATCCAATTTTCTTATTCCCTTGTTCAGTATTTTGATCCTCTTGAAATTTTCAGACAAATCATGTTCAAGATTCCTACTCTTTACCTTTCTTCATCCAGCAATTTCTTCATCTTGGTCAACTTGATTTCTAACTCCAGAATCTTTAGACCATCCTTGTCTGACACATCTTTCTTTTCAGAGACAACTGACCCCTGGACTTTTACTTTAACATCACCCTTTATCTCCCTTTTCTCTACCATTGGTGCACTCTCAAGTTCAAGTATATTAACCTTAGCTTCCAAAAAGGCTTTATCCTTCATCAATTGCAGGTTGTCATTACTCAGTTTTACCCAGTTATCATACAACAGTCGATATTCAGCCTTAGCATCAACCTCATCATCTTCATCTGGTTCATATTCAGCATCCGTTCCTTATTAGATTTTTCTCCTACGAATGCCACAAAATTGAACATATCACCTTTAGCATCACTACCTTCCGACTCGGTTTCACTAAAACTCAAGAACGACCTGTCATTCTTCTTGTGAAGACTAGGACAGTCCGTCTTCACATGAGCAAAATCCTTGCATTCATGGCACTTGAGTTCCCTGAGTTTTGCCATAAGACACTCAGATTTGACATGTATGTATCCTTCACACTCGTGACATTGCAGGTCTCTTCTCTTATTTGTTTTTCCAATTTCTTGCCTTGGTATACGATTTGAACTTCGAACATGCTCACTCTCTTGAGTCCTACCAACTGTCATCCCTTGGCCTTTTTCAATTCTTTTCAAAGCTTTTCTGAAATTTCTGGCCATCAACCCCATACTTTCCACAAACTTTTGGTTCATGTTTTCTTCCATCTTCTGAAACTGATCCACACTCTGATCTGCACTGAAAGCAATTCCTTTGGTTGATTTGCTTCAGCCTCCATTTTCTCTGCCCTGAGCATACCAAGTAATTGAGAGAACTTCATTTCGTCAGTGTTCATGCCATTTTAAGAACAACCTATACAACTTCAAACTTTGGTGGCAAACATCTCAGCAGCTTCTTCACCAACCTTTTGTCTTTGTATGTTTTTCCCAACATTGATGCCTCATTTGCGATAGAGCTGAGTTTGGATCCAAAGCTGGCAATCGATTCATCATTTCCCATTCGGAGATTCTCAAATTGAGATGTCAGGTGATCTATCCTTGTTCTCTTCACATTGGATGTTCCTTCATAGAAATTGACCAATACTTCCCATGGATCCTTTGCAGCAACACAGCCTTGAACTTATCAGCATCAATGGCTGTGAAAATCTCATTGATCGCCTTGGAGTTGAACATTGACGCCGCCTTATCTGCTTCAGTCCACTTATCCTTGGGTTTAGGCTGTTTCTTTTCTGCTTTATCAAGAACGTATGGTTCTTCCCAACCAGTTTCAACAGCCGTCCATGCATCCTCGTCTATAGACATGATTCTCTGCTTCATACGCACTTTCCAGTGTCCGAAATTTGTCTCATCAAGCATGAAAGTCTTCTGGATTGCAACAAGATCTTTAGACGTGTCCATGTTTTTTCCAAAAGATCTCAACCAGTTTATAAATCTGCTGAACTATAGCCAGTGATCCGCTCTGATACCAAATGTAAAACCTGGAACACGTATCACTAAGAACAATAGATGAGATTCTGCAAATACTCTATTTGCTTTATTAGAGATCGCTTAAACAAACTTTTTTACAAGTTGTTTAATCAGGTTTACACGACACCAACACACTGATTCGTTACTGACCAATTCCTAATCTATCCAATCATTACCTACACAGCGACAGCTATGCAATCTCTCTTTGTGCACTCACCAAAACCTCGACGGCTAGTTCTTACCAAAAGCCTCTGTTTTTGATGAACATAAACCCTAGCGGCTCCTCCGCTATATATACTCTCCAATTCATCTAGTTGAGAATATCTTGTTTCCAATCTTAAGGATATCTCCCAAGTTTCACTTCCTTGATATTGAGATCCTCTGTTTCAATACAGCTGGTGCCTCCAGCTCCAATGGTCTTCTGCCACGTCAGATGGGCTTCTTTTGATTTGACGCCTTAAGTCCTCCTTGTGTTGCACAATTACTCGGCTGTCCAACCACCAATCCTAACAGAATATGCATCCAAATACATAAACAAACAAGGCCTCAATGCTTACACTTTGATTAGAATGATGTTTAAAGACGATAACTATATATCACCCACAAGGTAACAAGATTCAATTACTTATTCATGGCCAACAAATATTTTAATGGTGCCAGGTATCCCTGATGATGTCTACGATCGTCAATGGTCTCTGAGAAACTTCCTCAGTGATGAGGAACCAGTAATAAACACCACCCTCACTGTGAATTGCTCTAATCCCTTTGGACTACCATAAGTTATAGCTAGGTCCGCTGAAATGCCCAGAAATGCCAGTAAACCATTTACCTTCAGCGAGACTTCAAGAAACCCCAGCGACAATGTTGTCATTTATCTTCACTTTGCCGAGATCCAAGACCTTCGAGCCAACGATACCAGGGAATTCGACATTGTATGGGATGCAAACATTACAAATTCGGCATATAGTCCGAAGAAGTTACAGATAGAAACCATATTCAACACATCACCAAAAAAATGTGATGGTGTCTACTGCCAAATATCGTTGGTGAGGACACGGAAGTCAACTCTTCCACCAATACTTAACGCGTATGAGGTTTATAACGTTATGGAGTTTCCATATTCAGAAACATATCCAGCCGATGGTACGTCAATTTTGTCTATTTTTCATAATTATTTATGTATCAACTTCTATATGACGCTCTAAAATTGTTAAAAAAATCTAACCTACCATATGAATATGATATAAAAGATATAGATCATTACTTATTACCAATTATTTTTGAGATGGAATCCCATGATCCTTGCTCAAGTTGACTTAACCAAATGTAATCAATCCAAAAGTGAGATTTGATCTAATACGAATGAGCAAAGATAAAGCCATGGAATGAATAGATATGAAAGAGAAATTAATGGGAAGTATCCAAACAAAGGGAAATTAATGGAATAAAATAAGATCCAAAAGAAAGAGATAAATGTTTCATATAAAATTAGTTAGGTTTTTCAACTTCTATGCCAGTGGCTGCTCTCAAGAATATCCAAGCCGCCTATCGGTTGAACATAATCAGTTGGGAAGGAGATCCCTGCCTCCCTGAACAATGGAAATGGAATGGTGTACAGTGCAGCTATACAGATAAATCTATTCCCCCAAGAATCATTTCCTTGTAAGATATCTCTTTCTAACATTCCTTTGCAGTTGAAGTCTGCGTCTCTTGAAGTATCTTAAACATTAAAATCTTTCTGCTCTACTCATATAAACAGAGACTTATCTTCAAGAAGCTTAAGTGGGATCATAGTTCTTGACTTTCAAAATTTGACTCTACTACAAAATCTGTGAGTGTCTCGATCCTTTATGTTGATTTGGTTAGAAGGTATCTTTAATCTTAATTGACATGATTTTGTGCAATGAAGATACTGAATAAAATGATAGAAGAAAGTGAAAAGAAGAGAGAAATGGTATCTGACATATTTATCAAACCAAATTATATTGTAGTGCATAGTATAGTACAACCTGATATACCTTTAGGAATCAAATATACGACATTGTCTGTTTTAGAACGACCACCATATGATATAGAATTATATTCACTTGATAACAATGATAATTGTAACGCCCCGACCGCCACCGTTTGTGGACCCCACGCCCTCTTTCGGCCTGTGGGCCCTACCCTCGTCCAGCGGCCGGTGCGCTAGTCCGGGAGGCAATAAAGTCTTGTTTACTGACTCTACAAATCACCATGTGATCTTTCCCCATATTTTGTTCTCACTTGCACGGTACCGCGAATCACTTTCCGGTAGGTCAACCATCCTTAAATTGCTCCAGTTCAAGCACGCTTAACTCTGGAGTTCTCTCTGGACAAATGACCGAAAAGATAAGTGCACTTTGGTGACATAGATAGCCAAATCAATTCTTATAAACCTCTCCGCATATACTAGAAATCGGGATGTTACATTACCCTCACTCACAGAGCGAAACGTCCTCGTTGTGCACCAGGACCGTTACCCTTGACGGTGTGAGCCCACATGACTCCACACTCGTTTTTGGGTTCGGCTCTGATACCACTTGTAAAGCCCCGACCGCCACCGTTCGTGGGCCCCCACGCCCGCTCTCGGCCCGTGGGCCCCACCCTCATCGGGCGGCCGATGCGCTAGTCCGGAAGGCGAGCAAGTCTTGTTTACTGACCCTACAAATCACCACGTGATTTTTCCCCGTGTTTCGTCCTCACTCGCACGGTACTGCGAATCACTTCCCGGTAGGTCACCTATCCTTAAATTGCTCAAGTTCAAGCACGTTTAATTATGGAGTTCTCTCTGGACAAGCGACCGAAAAGATAAGCGCACTTTGGTGACATTGGTAGCCAAATCAATTCTTATAAGTCTCTCCGCATATACCTGAAATCGAGATGTTACAATAATCGTTTGTGACGTGACCTTATTTCTTCTATATTGCTCATATCTTACATATGCTTATTTAAAAAAAAAAAACTAAGAAAATAACAAATTGTTCTCCTTCTGAAGACATATATATGATGGAATGACTTTTAAAATGTTTACCAATGGTAGGGATTTATCAAACAACAGTCTATCAGGAAGCGTGCCCGAATTTCTAGCCACCATGAAATCATTGTCAGTCATGTAAGTTGTTTCGGGAAGCAGAATAAACATTGACTTGTCTCATATCTATGTACAAGATTCGGATGATTTTTTCATTTAACTTTATTTCACGACAGCAACTTAAGTTGGAACAAACTCAAGGGCCGGGTTCCGCAAGCCCTTCGGGAAATACAAGGGCTACGTACGGTTGTTGTAAGATTTTCACTTTTTTTTTTTGCTTCAATCTCACATAATTTTAAGTGACACATGTGGTCTGTAGGAATCAAGGAAACTCAAATCTTTGCGTGGATGATTTATGCAAAATTAAAAACAAGACTATCGTTATACCAGTTGTTGCGTCGATTGCTGGATTGGTTCTTATTGTGGCTCTACTGGTTCTCTTTTTTGTTTTCAAAAGGAGAAAAACGTTGAAAGGTACTTTACGGGGAACTTTACTGTTAACATGAGGGCATTCTTAAATTCTCACGGAGTTTGGTTGATTGTTATCTATGTAGCCCCAAAAATTCAATCAATTATGTCGTCCATTTTGTCGAAGAAAAAAATGTTTACATATTCTGAGGTTGAGGCTATGACAAATAATTTTGAAAGAGTTATTGGAGAAGCAGGGTTTGGAATCGTCTATCATGGTTCCTTGAGTGATACTGAAAAAGTAGCTGTAAAACTGATCTCTCAGTCACCAACTCAAGGCTACAAGCAATTTAAGGAAGAGGTACGTACGATTAAACTAACAAAACATGAGAAAATATGCGCTTAACACTACGTGTTCCCATTGTTCATTGTTGAATATCAGGTGGAGCTACTTCTGAGGGTTCACCATGTAAATTTGGTAAGTCTTGTTGGATATTGCTTTGAAGAAAATCACTTGGCCCTCGTTTATGACTACACAACCAATGGGGATTTAAATCAACATTTGTCAGGTAATTCTAATCACCCCTCTATAATTATCCCTTGCCATATTTTGATGCTACTTATGTTAATTTAGAAGGATGATATAATTATGTGATGGTGAATATAGGAGAACGTGGTGGCTCCGCTTTGAGCTGGGAAAATAGGCTAAACATTGCAACAGACATTGCACAAGGTTCGTTTTAGGCGTGTAACATCTCTCATCATCTTTGCTTTTGTCTCTTTTTTCTTTTCTTTTTAATTTCAACTTTTTTTATTCCCTTTACATTCCAAGAGATTAAATTGCATTGATCATCTAACTATGAGTTACTTTTTGTTCACAGGGCTAGAGTACTTACATACAGGATGCAGACCACCAATGGTTCATAGAGATGTGAAGACTACAAACATACTTATCGACGAGAATTTCCAAGCAAAACTTGTTGATTTTGGACTTTCTAGATCATTTCCAATTGGGAATGAAACTCATATATCAACAGTTGTTGCTGGTACTCCGGGATATCTTGACCCTGAGTAAGTTTTACTCGTAACATGATCGTAACAAAAATTTGTCTTCCTTCCTCATTTGAGACATTTCCTATCTTCTTTTCTTTTTCTTTTTCAGATATAACCAAACAAATTGGTTGACAGAAAAGAGTGATGTCTACAGCTTTGGGATTGTGTTATTGGAAATTATCACAACCAAATCTGTGATAGATAGAAACCTCACATTGCGGAATGGGTGGGTTATATGCTTACCCAGGGAGGTATTGAAAAAATTGTGGACCCAAGTCTCGCTGGAGATTATGACTCTAGTTCTGTATGGAAGTTTCTTGAACTTTCTGTAGCATGCGTGAATCCTTCTTCTATGGGAAGACCAACCATGTCTCACGTTGTCAATGAATTGAAAGAATGTCTCGTATCTGAGAATTCAAGGAAAGGAGCCACATCAGAGGTGGAATCAAAGAGTTCTTTTGAACCGAGCATGCAATTAGCAGCCGATGTAACCCCTGATCCACGCTAACAGCTTATGAGGAGTCCCTTGTGTGATTGTGTCAAAGTTTGAAACGGTGTAATTTCCTTTGAGTTGGTGCAGTAGATCTCTCCTTCATCGTCCTTCTTAGTTCTCTTCTCACACACTATTGAGTGAAGGAAGCTTTTACTATATTTTCCTCTTGCATGGTTGAATTATCATACTATACAATATCATATATGTAATAATTATTGCTCATAAAATATTTTTATTTAATTAATTAAGGATGATGCCATGATGGCCAAAAATTTGACTGTTTAACACACTCATACACCTTGATATAACTTTGTTGTTCATTAGTTTAACCACTCTTATCTTATACTGTTGTACACGAGACACATCTTCATTTAGTTTAATTTGCATTACATCAAACTCATCACACTGATAATCTCTAGCTAGGATCGATTGGTTGTGGATGCAAATTAAATACGGTTCTAAATGGATACAAGTAAAAATATAAAAAATTGGAATTACATTTTCACAAAACACACGCATTTCCGATGGCATTTCCGACGGCCTTTGACATGTCGTAATTTTCCGACGGAATACCGAGGGAATAGCGAGGAAATTCCGGCGAATATAAGTTCCTCGGAAATCGGTCGGAAAATTCCGACGGATCGAGAGTCGTCGGAAATCCGTCGGAACATTCACCGGTATTCCCTCGGAAATCGGTCGGATTTATATTCGACCGGTATTCCCTCGGAAATCGGTCGGAAAATTCTGACCGTTTTCAGGCCGTCGGGAATTGGTGGGGAATTTCCGATTGATTTCCGAGGGATAAATAGCCGTCATAAATTTCCGAAGGATTTCCGACAGATATATATCCGTTAATGTATCTGTTGTACTACCCGTTATATAGCCGTTTGAAATTTAAAAGTCCGTCGGAAATCCGTCGGATAATCGCTGAATATTTCTCTATAAATATTTCTCCCCCTCATTCACAACATTCACAACAAACACAAAGCAAAAAAAAATTACACAATATCTTATTTTCGATCGTGGATGGATAAACCTCCGCATGATCCCGCGACGGGGGAATTGACGGATGAGTTCACACAAGGTGTGGAGGATTTCATGAACTTTGCGTCAAACAATAGCATGACATCGGAATACGGTAATATGTATTGTCCTTGTACTAAATGTCGAAATCATATATTAGTCTCAGTTAGGGAAGTAAGGAAGCACTTATATAGGACTGGAGTTATGCATGGTTACAAGATTTGGTATACCCACGAAGAAACTGATTCAATGGTGCAATATTATGGTAATTATGGTAGCACATCGGATAGGTTTGGTAGTACTTCAGGTACTAGGTTAGAGGAACCAACACCGGAAGTAGATGTAAATGCAGGTTACACCCAGATGGTGAATGATGTGTTTCGTGAAAACATAGCATCGTATCATGTTGAGGATGGTAACAGGATAGAGGAACCAAATTTAGAAGCGCGAAAGTTTTTTGATATGCTAGATGCGTCTAAGCAGCCATTATACAAAGGATGTAGAGATGGAATATCACCTCTATCAACTGCAAGCAGGTTGATGACTATAAAGACGGATTTCAATTTAGCCGAGGATTGTGTTGATGCGATAGCTGATTTTGTTAGAGATATCTGACCTGAAGATAATACTTCACCGGCTTCATACTAGGAGATTCAAAAGCTTGTAGCTGGTCTTGGGTTACCGTATCAGATGGTAGATGTGTGCATTAACAACTGTATGATCTACTGGAGAAAGGACGAAAACCAGTTGGAGTGTTGCTTTTGTCACAAACCTCAGTATCAGGATACATGTGGTAGAGTACCTGTTCCACATAAACGGATGTGGTATTTGCCCCTAGCTGATAAGTTGAAGAGGTTATATCAATCCGAGCGTACGGCAGGGCCTATGAGATGGCATGCAGAACATAACTCAGATGGAGAGATTGCGCATCCCTCAGATGCAGAAGCATGAAAACATTTTCAAGAGGTTTATCGTAGTTTTGCGTGTGAGCCAAGGAACGTATACCTCGGCTTATCTACGCATTGATTCAACCCTTTTGGAAAGCATGTGATGCAATATTCGTTGTGGCCAGTAATCGTCACACCTTACAATTTACCGCCAAATTTGTGCATGAAACGAGAGTTTTTGTTCCTCACGATCCTCGTCCTCGGTCCAGAGCATCCTAAGAGATCCCTTGATATTTTCTTGCAGCCATTAATTTATGAGTTGAAAATGTTGTGGAAAACTGGTGTTGAAGCGTTCGATGTTTCCCTGCAACAGAATTTTATGATGCGTGCGGTACTTATGTGGACCATAAGTGATTTCCCAGCATACATTATGCTATATGGATGGTCGACGCATGTAAGGTTGGCGTGTCCGTATTGTCCTGATAACACTGATACGTTCCAATTGAAGAACGGACGTAAGACTTCTTGGTTTGATTGTCATCGACGATTTCTACCGCATGATCATCCATATCGTCGGAGCACAACATTGTTTAGAAAGAACAAAAAAGTTTTTTGATGGTCCACCTCCTGAGTTAGATGGGAATTATGTTATGACTGATTTGAGAGATTTTGGTGCTGACAAGACAGTTTCATGCGGGGGTAATGGGCATTATCCCGTTGACGGTTGTGGCGAGTACCACAATTGGCACAAGAAGAGTATTTTCTGGGATTTGCCATATTGGAAGGACCATTTTCTGCGCCATAATCTAGATGTGATGCACATTGAAAAGAACTTTTTCGACAACATCATGAACACTGTTCTAAATGTGCAAGGAAAGACGACAGATAATTTGAAGGCCAGATTGGACTTGCCAGATATTTGTTCCCGTAAAGAGTTGCTTGTAATGGCGAACGGGAAATCACTGCCCCCCCGGCTTTCCGGTTGGATGCGACTTCAAAGGAGGAGTTCTTTGATATGCTCAAATTAATACCCTAAAAGTACTAAAGCAGTTGTCGTAGTATAGTTAGGGGTCGAACACAAGAACTCCAGAATTCACACAATAGATTATGTAGATTAGAATCAAGCTAAACCAGAAAGATGTAAATTAAAGCAGTGCGTAAAGTAAATAAGTTGTGAATCAATGGGAAAGGATAGGCTCAGGGTATTTCTCAGGAATTCAATGAATGTAGATAGACTAACTAACAGGATTCAGATTTAGCGCAGTTCTTGAACTCAAATCACTAAAGTACAGCTAACCAACTCTCGTTGCGAAAACTATCTAAGTCTAAATCCTAGAATTCCAAATCTCTTTGCGAATCCTAAAGTCTAAACCAGCTTTTAGTTCAGGTTTGATCTGTTCGCAAAACAACTAAACCAAATCTCTTTGCGAATAGTTATTTTGCTCACCTAGGTTCTGTCAGGTAATTAATCGCACTCTCGTGCCTAACCAATTATCCTAAGATCTAAATTCCAGATTCGTCAACCTAGAATTAGCTATGGGAACAACCTAAGGCGAAGAACCTAATTCAGATGGTGAATCCTAATCAATCAATTCAACATAACATTCAGAGAAAACCCTTATGAGAACCCTGAACCTAACAAGAGAACTACTCAGACATGGAGATTGAGATCAGCAACATGATTGAATAGATCATCAAATAAAATAGAATAGAGAAGAGTAAAAGGAGATTCAGAGTTGTCTCCCTCAGAAATCTCTCCCAAAACCAAAGTAGAACAAAGCGTAGCCAACAAAAGTGGCTGAAAAACCTAATTATAATGCTAAAACATGTTTTGGGGCTTCTTGTAATTATTAAAGACTTCTGGACCAAGGTGCAAACTCTCAAGACTTATAAAAAGTCGCGTTTCCTGTTTTCATGTAGTTAGTATCGACCGACACTAAGGTAGTATCGACCGACACTAGTCACTGCTCGCCAGACTGGACTGTCTTCACGAAAACTGGCATAACTTTTGATCGCACCGTTGGAATGACCTCAAACCACTTCCAAATGAAAGCTACTCCAAAGATCTATATTCTGTCCAAATTTGAGCTCAATCCATCGGTGGGAAGTTCTACAAATCTTCATTTAAAGTCGCGACTCGTGTTTCAGTGAGTATCGACCGATACTAGTTAGTGTCGATCGATACTGAGGCCTCAAATCCGGTACTCAGCTACACGAACTTCTGTTTTGCTCCAAAATGCTCCAAAATGCTCCAGAAAGCTCCAATATCTCCAATTATGCTCCAAACGTGCTAAAACCTGTAAAAGACTCTAAAACACTACGAAATAGTAGAAAGACTCTATAAAACGGACCTATATCATGGCTTAAAAGGGGTAAAAACCATGATATATCATTCTTCGATTGGATTAAGCACGGTGTCGAATTCCCATATGGATACACATCTAACCTTCGTAATTGCGTTGATAGTTCAGAAGGGAAATTTTCTGGGATGAAGAGTCATGATTGTCATGTTGTCATGCAGCGCCTCCTTCCATTTGCATTTGAAGGTCTTCTTCCTATGAAGGTCCATGCAGCTATTGTAGGTACATACATTTACAATATTATTTATGTTACCATATTTTTATTTCTGATCATTATACGTAAGTTTTTTAATTTTCTATGTATACTATATATGCAGGAATCGGTGCTTTCTTCCAGGATCTATGCACGAGATCACTTACATCAGTCGGAATCCGAAATCTGGGGGAAAACATATCGGTTCTCCTTTGCAACCTCGAGAAAATATTTCCTCCTGCCTTTTTTGATGTTATGGAACATCTTCCTATTTATCTCTCTGGAGAAGCAGCACTTGGTGGGCCGGTTCAATACTGATGGATGTATCCTTTTGAGCGGTATATGTTCTACCTAAAGAAGAAGGTGAAAAATCTTGCTAGGGTCGAGGGTTCTATTGTCGCACAAAGCATTAATGAAGAAACTTCCAGCTTTGCCGGCTACTACTTTCCAGCCCAAGTCCAAACTAAAAGTAGACGCCCCGCACGACATGATGATAGAGGGAACAAAGTTAGTTATCCTGTTTATGTCCCAATATATTTACTCAGATTGGACGACTAAGTGGAAAAAGCAAGATCGACGACTATTAGGGGAGGAGAAAAGACACTTGCATATGTATATTCTGACAAACTGCAACGACGTTTTGGAATATGAGAGGCACCTAATTTTTTTTTTTTAATTAGTTAACAAATTAAGTTTACTAATGCATGCTATTTTCTAATGCATTTGTTCATGCACAGTATGTTCATGGCCCAAATACGCGATTAGTATCCAAATTACATAGAAGATGAGCTTGCTAGTGGAATTTTTCACGGTCCGCACAATTACCCACTGTGAACAATACCACAATCTAATGGTATGTCATTGTAGCACTTAGGGATCGAATCCACAAGGAGGCACGAGAACAACACACAGAGAATACGAGAGACTTCTTAATCTAAGCTAATCGAATAAAGGTTTTCTAATGATCCTAATCAATTTAAAGACAAGATAATGAATAACCAAGCATATAACAAAGGTAATTAAAAGACTACAAGTTTTGAACTGAAACGAAACGAAAACGATTTAAACAAGATAAAGCAAACGAACTTCGGGTAACGGCAATCGACTTGGACATTCTCTAGCTAAACCATGATACTCAAACAATCAAACAATGCTAATCCTTAGGCCTTAGAGCACTAATTTAGTCTAATCCACTTCCATGACAATAATCACTTCACTAATCACTTAATTGAGAACAAACTTCCATTTGCAATTAAGTGATTAACAAGCATTAATCTCAAGTCTAAATAGCCATTAAACACCCTAGACATCCATTTCCATAGGCTAGGAATGTAAAACACTTGCTAAGTTTGGTTGAAGAATTTCATCGAACACCTTCCGGGCGTGAAATTCCCTAAGTTCTAAATCAACTTTGTCAAAGCTAATCTAGCATTAATCACACCTAACAAGTAAGGATTCTTCATAAACTAAGTCATAAGCATCATGATTTAGCAAGAAACCATCTAATCTACCATACCCAAAGTTCTAAAGAAACTACTCACAAACCATGATAATCTCAAAAAATCCTATATAGGAGGTGTTTAGATTCATGGTTAGATGATTAGAAATAGATAGATAGATGAAAACAAACAAGAACTTGCATTAAAAACAAAGTATCTCTTCAAAATCTCCAAACTCTCTCTAAGAAATGTGTTTTTACATTCAAACTAAAACAAGATATCATCCTAATTATGTCTCTTAGTCATTTATACATAAGTGGGTCACATGAGTTACATCGGTGTACATCTGACCGATGCAGCACCCCGATGTGACTACTGTCATTAGTCCAAATCGATACCAGATGGACATGTCCTCACTAAATTTGTCTTATCTCTTGAACACCTTCTCGGAATGACCTTAAACCACCTCCAAACGAAAGCTAACTCGATTATCTACAACTTTCATGAAGATCGCCGAAGCTAAATCTAAATGGAAACCCTTCATATGAGTCGATCTTTGAAGCGCTTTGGACGGACTCTGTGTTTTGCTCATGAGGAGCTCACATCGGTGTGTAGTTGACCGATGCAGCTCCCCGAGGATTCTCCTGTGTGTTTTATGGGAGTGCACATCGGTATGCATCACCCCGATGCACCATACCGAAATGACTTCTGTCTGAGTCCATTTCGCGCCAGACGGACATATGCTCAGTGAAATGACGATAACTTCCTCAATAAGGCTCAGAACGTGATGAAACAACCTCCGTTGGAAAGATGACTCAATGACCTAAAATTATCATCAAGGTCTCCAAGTCTGAATCGGAGCGCAAGGTCTTCGTCGGAGCCGATCTTTGAAGCACGTCGGATGGCCTCTACATTTGCCTTGATTTTGGGCATAGCTCTTGCTCCAAACTGGTTCCTTTTGCCCCATGATCTTCCTCCAAACTCCACAATGCTTCCATAAGCTCCAAATAGTACCTAAAAGACTCCACAGCACACAAATATATGCAAGAACTAACCTAAGACTCACTAACTCTAAAATGGATGCAAACTAGACCAAAAACCATGAAATGAATGCAAAAAGTCACAAAATGCTAACTAAAATGTATGCTAAAATGGGCTAAATTATGCAACTATCAACTCCCCCGAACTTGGCTTTTGCTTGTCCGCAAGCAAACAAACAAGAACAAGTCGAAGAAGAGGTTGGTATGCGGGAGATCATATCCGAGAATATTAACAAAAGAATTCAATTTAATGCCCTTGAGATTAGTTATATGATGCACAAACAACCTCTACTTCAAAAGATTGAGCCATACTCGTTGCTACACGAATTTGGTCTAAGCCTTAGCATCTACAAGCAATCATATCATCTAACTCTTTAACATTCATTAAGTGTAAATGGTGAATCATGCTTAATACAAATCAAGAGAACTCATTTGGCTTAGGGAAAAAGTTTTGAGATAAAAATGATCTCAATAATGTGGGTATTCCAATGTAATGGGATCTCTCACGAAAGAATGAACTTTGGCAAAATGCTAAGAGTAAAGAACAATTGATGCGTACAAGGATGACATCCGTCTACCCAATGCCCCAAAATGAACTCCACTCCTATTTCTAAACCCATCAAGATCCGTTCTAAACTACCCATTTCACAAGGCATTTTGCCTTCTTAAACCCACACTTCTTTTCTTTCCACAAATGGATTGGCTCTTTATCTTTTTCTTTTAGCTCTTTTTCACTTTCATAACTAGTCTCTCAATCATCATTTAGATGCATTAGCCATATTTTTTTTTTCATTTGGCTCTTTCTTTATTTTACACACATAGAGACTTATACTTTCAACACCTAGAGCTATTCCACATTTTCATGCCAACCAATCCAAACTTTTTATTTTCTCCAATCCTTTTCCTTTCTCCACATTATCTTTTCTTTACATCAACAGTCAAACTGCCAACCTATCTATCAACTCCTTGTCGTTCCAAACTCAACACTTTTTGCTAAGCTCATTAAAAATTAGGCCTCACGACACACACAAGAGATGAAGGCTTGAAGAAAAGGTTTAGTTAAGGGTGTGGTTAACCGTTCCAAATATGTGAAACAGCTATTTGAGCTAACAAGAGAGCGGTGAAAAGGGGTAAGATAGCTCAAATATGTATATGACATCAATGAGTTCAACTTTTCAATGTACAAGAATGATAATTTCAAGTCAAGATTAGAGTTCATGTAGATAGAGTTAGATTCAATTCAAAGCATGCTTCAACCAAGACAATAACATTCAAACCGCAAGATCAAAGCATGGATCATCCTTAACTTTGTGATCGCTCAAATGTATCCAAGAACTCCTAACGAGGGCATTAATTCAAGCTCTTAAGTTTATATTCTACATGGACAATCCTCCCAATGCAAGTGAATGCAAACCTATATGCATATAGACTCAATCTTAAACATGCAAAATGCAACTAAATGCTTTCCTTTTTAGTTCAAATTTTCAATTTTTTTGATTTTTACGGTGTTTCTATGCACTTATATGCATGTATGAGACTCAAGTATGCAAAAAGAAAAATAAGATCATAAAACACAAGATCAAAAGACACAAATCCCTCCCCCGAACTTGAATTGCAACGTCTCGGTGCAACAAAAGTCAAAGAGAAGGTAAAAATATGCAAAAAGTATGTACAATGAAATGGAGTGTGGATCATACCTTTGGATTGGAGACGAGTGTGACGTGTTGTAGCTCTAGCCATTCATGCATTAAGCACCACGACCTTGGACCCATGAAAGCTATACATATCAAACAAAAACATCAAAAGGAACTAAAAGAATGAAAATATATACAAAGATAGTCATGGGAATGCCTCCCAAGAGCGCCTGTTTTACGTCACTAAGCTTGACGGTTCAAACCCTTTTAGGCGTGGAGGGAAGGAGTAGTGGAACTCCATGGTGGGTCTTCGAGCTTGAGTGTGAGAACCTTGCTCATGATCTCTTGAATTCTCGTTCCCCCTTTTTTTTGAGCTCGGGTGTGATGATTGCTCTAACCATGGCAAAAGGTTTTGACCTTCCCTTACACTTGATCTTGTAATCAACCACACCATCTTCATATCTCCACGGTGTCAAGGTCATAGTGGCGAGTTTGGGAAAAAGTGATCCAACCTCATTAGGCTTGCTCGTTACGCCTTTGACAAGGGTGGGAGGGTGGGTATCATTGGGTTTCTTCTTTTTGGCCTTAGTGCCCTTACCCTTCTTTTGAACCTTTATACTCTCCTTCTCATTTTCCATAGCGGTATGGAAAAGAGATTCCAAGCAAGCACCATCCAACGCTAAGGCTTCTTCAACATTACCATAACCCAAAGCTTTCTCTTCATGAGAATCTTTCTTCTTTTTACAAGCATTTAGGGGTGAAGCCAAATTCATCCTCTCATTCACAATCTTGACCTCGTCTTGAGGTTTCATCTCCCTACTAGTGATTGTGCCACAAAACTCGGTGGAATAGGTCTTGATAGGGTAGAAGACCTTTGCATTAACGTTTTTGAACGTTACCCTCTTATTGGGAAAGTCGATGGTTGCACCTACGGTGTTAAGGAAGGGTGTTCCTAGAACGAGAGGACGCTCACGGCATTGCTCCATCTCCACAACCATGAGATCCGTTGGAACCAAGCAATTTCCAACCTTGAGAGGATAATCTTCGATCAAACCAAGTGGATGCTTTAATGAGGCATCTCCAAACATAATCAGGATTGAGTGTTGCTTCATGTCTTTGATTCCAAGACTCTTCACCATCTCATAAGAAATCACATTCACACTTGCACCGGAATCACACAAAGCATCATCAATCTCCAAATCACTAAGGGAACAAGAGATGGCAAATTTACCCGGATTTCCAAGCTTGGGAATCGATGTAGGCTCATGTGGAGGAGGTTCAATGCAAGAAGTCTCCTTCCTCGCAACCGTTTTGGCCTCCACGTTTCTGTTCTCAACCACTTCTTTGCTAGCAACCACTACGACTTCATCTTTGGTCTCATGGAGAACTCTCTTGATCTCTCGTATAGCTTCTTCAATCTCGTCACTTGAGAGGATAACATTGCAATACTCCATTGGGTTTGCATCAATTTTTCCCTTTAGTTTCTCCATGGGTCTACTAGAATGGGGACCTCCTTGAGTGTGTTGTTGATCCAAATGTTCAATTCTAGAGGATAGATCTTCAAATTTTGTGTGGAGATCGTTGTACGAGCGATCCACCTTAGTGTGAATCTTGGCCATCTTCTTATTCAACTCATTTGCTCCATGAGCTTGGCCCGTCAAGAGTTGTTGAAGCATACCCTTCATTTCGACATCTTGTTGTGTCGAGTTGCTTCCTTGCCCTTGTTGAAGTTGCGGTGCAAAAGATGGTTTGCTTTGGTAACCGCCTTGGTTTCCTTGGAATTGGTTTCGAGGAACGAACCCTTGTTGCGGGAAGTTGGAGTTGAAGTCTATGTTGTAACCGCCTTGGTTTCCCACAAAATGAACTTTCTCTTGATAACCTTTGCAATCTCCTACATAGTTCACTTGCCTTTGTGTGGCTTCCAAGACCTTGTCTAACTTCTCATTAAGGGCTTTCATCTCCCTTCTTGTTCGGTCCTCATACTCTCCACTTCCTCTCAAAGCGATATCATAATCCTCACCATAATTCCCATTGCTTTGGGCAAGATTCTCAACAAGCTCCAACCCATCATCAACCTCTTTTCCAAGAAAGTTCCCATTGCTCGCTGTGTCTAGAAGCATACGAAACTTTGGCAAAACTCCTCGGTATAGAGTGCTTAAGAACGATTCTTTGGAGAAGCCATGGTGTGGGCATTGCATTGTGTAGCCTTTGAATCGTTCCCACGCTTCACAAAAACTCTCGTTCCCCTTTTGAGTGAAGCTCGAGATCTCGTTTCTCAACCTTGACGTTTTTGTAGAAGAGAAGAACTTGGCTAGAAAGGCTTTCTTACATTTATCCCAAGAAGTGATGGATCTTTGAGGTAGGTTCTTCTCCCATTGGTGGGCTTTGTCTCCAAGAGAGAATGGAAACAATCGAAGCTTGAACCCATCCTCGGAAATTCTGTTGAGGCAATTCCACAAATTCTATCAAATTGATCAAGGTGGTCTAAGGGATCCTCCACCACTAAACCGTGGAACTTGTTTCCTTGCACCATGGAAATGAGACTCGCCTTGATCTCAAAATTATTATTCTCCACCGGTGGTGGATGTATACCGGTGCGATTTCCATGAGCAATGGGAGCATCACCCGCTCCAATCAACCTCGGTGCTCTAACCCTTTGAGCAACCTCTTCTCGGTTCTCATTTGCATCTCCAACAAGTGGTGCTTGATCGATATCCATTCCTCAACTTTGCAATTTTATGCACCTAGAGAGATAAGAGCAAACAAGGTGGAAAGATTAGTAAACAAAGAAAAATAAAACTTAGTCTCAAAAAGAGTCCTAATCTCTATGGCTATTGCTAAACCTCCCCGGCAACGGCGCCAAATTGATAGTATGTGCACAATACCACAATCTAATGGTATGTCATTGTAGCACTTAGGGATCGAATCCACAAGCAGGCACGAGAACAACACACAGAGAATACGAGATACTTCTTAATCTAAGCTAATCGAATAAAGGTTTTCTAATGATCCTAATCAATTTAAAGACAAGATAATGAATAACCAAGCATATAACAAAGGTAATTAAAAGACTAACAAGTTTTGAACCGAAACGAAACGAAAACGATTTAAACAAGATAAAGCAAACGAACTTCGGGTAACGGTAATCGACTTGGACATTCTCTAGCTAAACCATGATACTCAAACAATCAAACAATGCTAATCCTTAGGCCTTAGAGCACTAATTTAGACTAATCCACTTCCATGACAATAATCACTTCACTAATCACTTAATTGAGAACAAACTTCCATTTGCAATTAAGTGATCAACAAGCATTAATCTCAAGTCTAAATAGCCATTAAACACCCTAGACATCCATTTCCATAGGCTAGGAATGTAAAACACTTGCTAAGTTTGGTTGAGGAATTTCATCGAACACCTTCCGGGCGTGAAATTCTCTAAGTTCCAAATCAACTTTTTCAAGGCTAATCTAGAATTAATCACACCTAACAAGTAAGGATTCTTCATAAACTAAGTCCTAAGCATCATGATTTAGCAAGAAAACATCTAATCTACCATACCCAAAGTTCTAAAGAAACTACTCACAAACCATGATAATCTCAACAAATCCTATGTAGGAGGTGTTTAGATTCATGGTTAGATGATTAGAAATAGATAGATAGATGAAAACAAACAAGAACTTGCATTAAAAACAAAGTATCTCTTCAAAATCTCCAAACTCTCTCTACGAAATGTGTTTTTACTTCAAACTAAAACAAGATATCATCCTCATTATGTCTCTTAGTCATTTATACATAAGTGGGTCGCAGGAGTCACATCAGTGTGCATCTGACCGATGCAGCACCCCGATGTGACTTCTGTCATTAGTCCAAATCGATGCCATACGGACATGTCCTCACTAAATTTGTCTTATCTCTTGAACCACTGCTCTAAATGACCTGAAACCACCTCCAAACGAAAGCTAACTCGATTATCTACAACGTTCATGAAGATCGCCGAAGCTAAATCCAAATGGAAACCCTTCATATGAGTCGATCTTTGAAGCGCTTTGGACGGACTCTGTGTTTTGCTCATGAGGAGCTCACATCGGTGTGTAGTTGACCGATGCAGCTCCCCGAGGATTCTCCTGTGTGTTTTATGGGAGTCCACATCGGTATGCATCACCCGATGCACCATACCGAAATGACTTCTGTCTGAGTCCATTTCGCGCCAGACGGACATATGCTCAGTGAAATGACGATAACTTCCTCAATAAGGCTCAGAACGTGATGAAACAACCTCCGTTGGAACGATGACTCAATTCCCTACAATTGTCATCAAGGGCTCCAAGTCTGAATCGGAGGCAAGGTCTTCTTCGGAGCCGATCTTTGAAGCACGTCGGATGGCCTCTACATTTGCCTTGATTTTGGGCATAGCTCTTGCTCCAAACTGGTTCCTTTTGCCCCATGATCTTCCTCCAAGCTCCACAATGCTTCCATAAGCTCCAAATAGTACCTAAAAGACTCCACAACACACAAACATATGCAAGAACTAACCTAAGACTCACTAACTCTAAAATGGATGCAAACTAGACCAAAAACCATGAAATAAATGCAAAAGTCACAAAATGCTAACTAAAATGTATGCTAAAATGGGCTAAATTATGCAACTATCACTGTCGTCAAGCATAATCACTTTGGTGATTGGTTGAAATAGTATGTAAGTGTTAAATGATGCTTTATTATATAATGAAACTGTATAACTTCCTTTTATAAACATTGTGTCGATTATTGTCCACATGAAATTTTTACAGGTTGGTCAGATGACTGCTAGCGGGGTTGAGTTTCCGACGTGGTTGGTTGAGATGGTGAAAGGCCCGACGTTTATTGCACAGTCTTATCCGATGTATTGCACCCGAGCATATGCTTTTAAGGCTCATCGGAAAGGAACCTCAAAGACAACTTGTAATTCTGGTATATCGTCTCAATCTGGAGAAGTTGTCTACTACGGTGTCCTCTGCGAAATATTGGAGGTCCATTATCCGGGAATGATCGACTTGAGGTGCATTGCGTTCTTCTGCGATTGGTATAATCCAGTGGAAGGTCTACGTGAGGACGCATTTGGTGTTACATCTGTCCACTCTCAAAGGCGACTTCAGAAATACGATCCTTTCATTCTTGCTTCACAAACGGATCAGGTTTTCTACATTCGATACCCTAGGGTAAGGAACAAGCAAGACCCTTGGATTACTGTTACGTCGATACACCCAAGGGGAAGAGTTATGGTGTTTCCGAGCACGACCCTTTGCAGGAAAACGCAATTGGTAACTTAGGTTCGATCGAGCATTCTCTTGAAGTTGACCTCGTGGTTGATTTCACCATGGACGGAGATTACGAGGTATTTGAGGATTCTGTGGAAGAGATCGGCGAATTTGACGAGGATTCCAATTAAGCTACGTCAGATTATTCATCGGACTCGGAGTAATTAATTATGTAATAAATTTTATTTCTCTATGTATTTTTTTTATTTCGGAGTAATTAATTTTTCTTTTCACAAGTCATGTTGTTTCGATTCTTTTTATTTCATTGAGTCTAAGCTGATAGGACCATTATATAAGGTACCCTTGCAGCCGTGTAATGTTTTTCACCTTTTGATGAAATAAAAACGTAGTTTTCACCTAGTAATTTTCAATATTCAGGAATCCCAAAAAAAAATAGCCCCGGCTAAATCAAAAATCCCTGGCAAAAACTGAAACTGTCTTAATCACATCCGTTTTAACAGAGGTGAATGTCAGGTTTTAGCCGGGGATTCTAAATTGTCTTGGCTAAAACTGAAACTGTCTAAATCCGTCAAAAATCCCTCGGAAATTTTTCGAGGGATTTCCGACGGTTTAGGGTAATAAACCTCGAATTTGCCGGATTTTTAACATGTTTGGTCTTGATAAATGTAGAAGTAACAAATTTACACTACTTTCTGTGAAATGTTTTTAAGAATCAAGCATTCTGAACTTTTTAATTGAAACTCTAATCAAACACATAAGTGTTCTTAGATGTTCTATGTGTTTTTATGAAAGCTTGAACTCGTTCATCGATCGATTGTTACGAAATCCAAAATAACTTGTTTTGTTTGGTTTTCTTCGGATTTTCTTATTAGTATGTAACACTAATGGTTATTAAAGACTAAATTTTATGAAATTTTTGTTTGGCGGTATAAATTCGCGGGTAAATTTCAGGATCCATAAGAAATCCCTCGGAAATTTCCGAGGGATTTCCGACGGACTTTGACATTTAATTGTTTTACATCCGAAAAAATTCTAAGTGTAAACCAATAAAATATCAAGGTCCGTCGGAAATCCCTCAGAAATTTCTGAGGGATTTCTTATGGATCCTGAAATTTACCCGCGAATTTATACCGCCAAACAAAAATAATCGAAAACCAAGGCGGTAAATTAATTCGATATCCGACGGAATACATCCGTCGGAATTTTTTAATCATATTAAACCGATCCGTCTTCTTCGCTTTCATTTTTTGCTATTTCCGGGGAATTTCCGACGGATTTCGATTTCCGAGGAGATAGAACCGACGGCCAAAATCCGACGGAAATTTGTCTGGAATGGCTGTTTCCGACGGGATACCGACGGATTTGGCCGTTCGGAATGAGCTGTTTTCTTGTAGTGTTTCTTTGGTTAGCCTCCGAAAAATTGAATGATAGACTATATGAAAATGCAAACACAAATAAATGATGAAAAGTATTCTGCATTCGATGAATATCAAATTTACAGTTAGAAGTACTATTTTCTGCTATGGTTTTTGCATATGCGAAATCTGATCCTCATCATGTAAACCTCTGCCTTGGAACATTAATATTGTCATTAATTAGTATCGTCGTTTATTCTAATAATTTGCGTTAATTGCCTTCACTTGTTTTGATTCTCATTAGTTTTGTATGTTGTCGCAAGGTGATCAGCTTGCTCGCCACATTAATTAATCATCAGTGCCCTTTGATTCTTCCGCCTCGATCTCTTTTTCCATTAAATTGATAGGCCTTCACAAGGTGAAAAACCCATTAATAATAATTGACCATTTCCTATCGAGATGGGTTTTTAAACGGATGTTATAAATACCAACTACGAAGAGGCGGTTTCATGAAGATTTACGCACGCCTAGGGTATTGTCGAGAGATGCACACATGTGTGTGTGGCATGGTCCCACCAGACAGACGAGATGTTATGATCTGTAAGATCTGTTGGTGGTACGTAGTTCTATGAAAACTGTATCCATCGCTGGAGAAGAAATTGGTGCATCGGTGTTGCCAATGGTAGTCAAGCATGCGGTGTTTGAAAAGAGCGGTAGATCAAAGTAAGTGTATTTGATACCATTTGTAATAGACACTACAAGAAAACATGCGTTTTCCAACGGCAGTTCCCGTATGAAATCTATCGGAAAAGGCCATTTCCGACGGGAAAAAGTCTGTCAGTTACAGCTCGTCGGAAATTGATTATGGTCGGAAATACGTCGGAAAATTCCGACGGATTTCAGTCGTCGGAAACTGGTCGGAATATTTCCGACGGATTACCGACGACCGTATTTCCGAATTATGTTTGATCGGAACTACGCGTCGGAATGTTGTCGGAAATATTTTCCGACGGCCTTTGTTTCCGACGAATGTTTGATCGGAACTACGGTCGGAAAGCCGTCGGAAATTTTTCCGACGGGATTCTGATGGGCTTTGTTTCCGACGGATCTTTGCCGGAATATTCCGTCGGCAATCCGTCGAATACCGTCGGAAAAATTTTCGACAACCTTCCGACAGCAATCTATAATTTGTTTTTTTATTATTTTTTATAATAATTAATTAATTAAATAATTAAATCAAAATTTTTAATTATATTGATTATTTAATTAATTAAAATAATTTATAAATGTAAAGTTTTCTTAATTAAAAAATTAATCAAACATATAAATTCATAAAACATAAAATGTTATAAAAAAAACAGGAAATTTAGTTCGGAAAGAGATCGGGGAAGGCCGCCTTCATAATCTTCTGCAAATCGGTGAGCTCCTGACAGGTTGAGTTGTGAGCGGACTGCAACTCCTCGTGTGCGGACTGCAACTCACCGACCTTCGCATCACGGTCTTTCACCGTTTGGTTGAGCCTCTCGATTTCTTCTTTGTACTCAGAAGCATACCGAGGAACCGAGGAAGAAGATTCCTGAGTCGGAAGTCCGCCTAACCCAGTGAATCGACCTTTGACTTGTCGAGTTTCCTACGAAAGATTATTAAAATTAGTAATGAAATTACAAAGACAGAAAAATTTAATGAAAACAAATAAAAACTTACAGCGAGAAACAATTTGGTTGATCTCTTCCCGGGATAACTCGTTTGAGGATTGATAGTGAACTTTTTACGGTTCGCACAATTACCCACTGTGCACAATACCACAATCTAATGGTATTTCATTGTAGCACTTAGGGATCGAATCCACGAGGCACGAGAACAACACACAAAGAATACGAGACACTTCTTAATCTAAGCTAATCGAATAAAAGTTTTCTAATGATCCTAATCAATTTAAAGACAATATAATAACTAACAAACCATATATCAAAGGTAATTAAAAGACTAACAAGTTTTGAACCAAAACGTAACGAAAACAATTTAAACAAGAATAAGCAAACGAACTTAGGGTAATGGTAATCGACTTGGACATTCTCTAGCTAAACCATGATACTCAAAAAATGCTAATCCTTAGGCCTTAGATCACTAATTTAGACTAATCCACTTCCATGGCAATAATCACTTCACTAATCACTAAATTGAGAACAAACTTCTATTTGCAATTAAATGATCAACAAGCATTAATCTCAAGTCTAAATAGCCATTAAACACCCTAGACATCCATTTCCATAGGCTATGAATGTAAAACACTTGCTAAGTTTGGTTGAAGAATTTCATCGAACACCTTCCGGGCGTGAAATTCCCTAAGTTCTAAATCAACTTTGTCAAGGCTAATCTAGCATTAATCACACCTAACAGGTAAGGATTATTCATAAACTAAGTCCTAAGCATCATGATTTAGCAAGAAAACATCTAATCTACCATACCCAAAGTTCTTGAGAAACTACTCACAAACCATGATAATCTCAACAAATCCTATGTAGGAGGCGTTTAGATTCATGGTTAGATGATTATGAATAGATAGGTAGATGAAAACAAATATGAATTTGCATTAAAAACAAAGTATCTGTCCCAAAATCTCCAAATTCTCTCTAATAAGTGTCTTTACATAAGCTAAAAATGAGATATCCCCAAAAATAATAAGGTTTTTGGCCTAAATAGAAATGTGGGACGGAGGTCACATCGGCATGTAGTTGCCCGATGCAGCTGCCCAATGTGGATTTCTGGTTTTGCTCCGTCTGGGCGCCAGACGGACATGTGCTTGATAAAGCTGTCGTATCTCTTGAACCGCTGCTCGAAATGACCTAAAACTACCTTTAAATAAAAGCTAACTCAATTATCTACGACTTTCATGAAGATCGCCGAAGCTAAATCCAAATGGAAGCCCTTCCGTAATAAAGCTCAGAACGTGATGAAACGACCTCCTTTGCAAATATGACTCAATTACCTACATGTTTTGTCAAGTGCTCCAAGGCTGAATATGAGTGCAAGGTCTTCTTCTGAGCCGATCTTTGAAGCACGTCGGATGGCCTCTGCATTTGCCTTGATCTTTGGGCATAGCTCTTGCTCCAAACTGGTTCCTTTTTCCCCATGATCTTCCTACAAGCTCCACAATTCTTCCATAAGCTCAAATGGTACCTAAAAGACTCCACAACACACAAACATATGCAAGAACTAACCTAAGACTCATTAACTCTAAAATGGATTCAAACTAGACCAAAAACCATGAAATGAATGCAAAAAGTCACACAATGCTAACTAAAATGTATGCTAAAAACCCCGAACTTGTCTTTTGCTTGTCCACAAGCAAACAAACATGAACAAGTCGAAGAAGAGGTTGAAAGCGGGAGATCATATCCGAGAATATTAACAAAAAATTCAAATCAATGTCCTTGCAAGTAATTATCTGATGCACAAACAACCTCTACTTCAAAAGATTTAGCTACACGAATTTGGACTAAGCCTTATGCATCTACAAACAATCATATCCTCTAACTCTTTAACATTCATTAAGTGAAAATGGTGAATCATGCTTAATACAAATAAAGAGAACTCATTTGGCTTAGGGAAAAGGTTTTGAGATAAAAATGATCTCAATAATGTGGGTATCTCTCACGAAAGAATGAACTTTGGCAAAATGCTAAGAGTAAATAACAATTGATGCGTACAAGGATGACATCCGTCTACCCAATGCCCCAATATGAGTTCCACTCCTATTTCTAATCCCATCAAGATCCATTCTAAACTACCCATTTCACAAGGCATTTTGCCTTCTTAGACCACATTTCTTTTCTTCTTCTCTTTCAACAAATGGATTGACTCTTTATATTTTTCTTTTAGCTTCTTTTCACTTTCATAACTAGTCTCTCAATCATCATTTAGATGCCTTATCCATATATTTTTTCTTTTGGCTCTTTCTTTCTTTTACACACTGATAACGGATATTTTCGATTTCAATTATCCAAGTGTACTCATGTCATTGTAGCACTTGAGATGTCAATCCATAAGGGGTTAAGATTAAACACTAAGAATACATAAAACTTCTTAATCTAAGTAATTCAAGTAGAGGTTTTCTAACAACCTAAGTGGTATTGAAAACAAACTATATTTAACGGATAGCGATAGATAAAAACTCAAACTAAAATGCAAATTACGGTTTAGAACAATACTAAAAACGAATCCAAGGGTGAAGTGTGCGATTGTTGGTAACTTTAGAGGTTCACAATGATGCCAATATATTCAAGTAAAGCTAATCCTTAGATTACAATCATTAAACAAGATCAACCCAATTCCTTGGAATTAATCACTTTGGAAATTACTAGATCAAGAACAAATTCCCATTTGTGACTTAGTAAGTTTCAAGCATGAGAAACAAGATCATTTAATCAATAAACATCTTAGACAACTATTTCCATAGGCTAAGAATGCATTATCCCTTGATTAGTTCATTGGGGAATTTCATCGAACACCTTCCGGGCGAGAAATTCCCTATGATCTAGATCGACTTGATCATGGTCAATTTAGCATTAAGAACACTAAACAAGGAAGGATCATTGATAATCTAGGTCCTAACATCATTGATTCACACTAAAATTACCTAAATCTACTTCACCCTACAATTCTAGAAAACTACTTACAATTCATGTTTATCTCCACAAATCCTATAAAGGAAGTGTTTAGATTCATGGAAGGTGATAAGAAGATAGATAAATAGATGAAGGGAAATCAATCAATCAAGAAATTGTATTAAAAAACCAAAAATCTCTTACAATCTCCTCACAAACCCTTAAACACGTTTTTTGTAAAACTAAAAACAAGATGAGTGCATAATTAAGTCTCTAATAATTTATACAAAGTTTTGTCGCAGGAGTCACATCGGTGTGCATCTGACCGATGCAGCACACCGATGTGAAGCAGCTGAAATGTCCGGAGGAGCCGCGTCGGTGTGCTGTTGACCGATGCACGACACCGACGTGCGTTAGCCGAGTTGTTTGGCAAGATCGCACCGGTGTACATCACACCGATGTGGCACCCCGAGGATTCTCCTGTCTCTTCTGAGGGAAGCTGCGTCGGTGTGCTGTTGACCGATGCACGACACCGACGTGAGTTAGCCGAGTTGTCCGGCAAGATCGCATCGGTGTACATCACACCGATGTGGCACCCCGAGGATTCTCCTGTCTCTTCTTCTCTACTGGCGTCTGTGTGCATCACACCGATGCAGCACCCCGGAATGACTTCTGTTTTTATCCAAGTGTCATTTCGGTGTGCATCACACCGATGCATCACACCGAAATGGTTTCTGTTTTCCTCTTCCCTTTGTATTTCTCTTCCTTTGGCGATTTTCTTTGCTCTTGATCTACATGCCATCATCTCCAAGCTCCTCAATGCTTCCATAAGCACCTAGAAACACTCTAAACAATGCAAGACTCACTAGGACTCGTTCTAAACTGACTAATGTCTCCAAGTTGATGGAATGTTAAGGAAAAGCTACAAAAATGCATGTAAAAGACATAAAAGCCAAATGAAATGCGCGTTAAAAAAAGTTAAAATATGCAACTATCAACTCCCCCGAACTTGCCTTTTGCTTGTCCTCAAGCAAACAGAATAAACAAGTCTGAGAAGAGGTTTGAAGGCGGGAGCTCAAATCAAAAGAAGCTAGCAAAACATTCACCATGATGTCCTTAGAAAATGATAACATATTGCAAGAACAAATTTCCTAATCCACTCTAACTTCTCTAGGCTTATCTCAACTCCAAATTTTATTCTCTACACCCAAAGTCGAGCATCTGAATACCGTCATATCAACCAACTCTCACATTCAATTATTCCTTTTAAAGCGCGGTCTCACAAATGGGCAAGTGATCTTTAGACCAATCGGTTGAACGAGAGAAAGATTTATCAACATGCACAAGAGATCAATTTGGTGGTTAACTCTACAAAAATGGAGTACAAACACTTAGCAAAAGCAAGGAAGATCGGAACAATTAACACATACAAAGTATTCACTTCCATTGTTCTACCCTTCCCTAAGTTTGAGTATCTAATCCATTATCTCTACCCAAGTGTTTCCCTCTTCTTCTACTAAGTCAAACCTCTACTCCTTTTGATCATTTCTCTCTTCAAATCACTCCTTAGAAAATTCTTTTCGCTCTTTCGATTCTCTTTCTTTTCTTTCGTTGCTACTTCTTTCTCTTTCTTTTTCATTTATCTTTTCTTTCTTTCACTTCTAGGGGGAGTTTCTTTTTCTTATCAAGCTAGAATCGAAAATTTCTTATGCTTATTTTTCTAGGAATCAATTTTCTCAAACCATGATCTTTCTTTTTCTTTCATTCCTTCTCATTTCCCAAACACCAATAACTCTCAACACCATTCTCAATCCCTAATCACTAGCCAATTCCCCAAGAACAACAAACCTAGCTAATGGAAGCTATCCCTTGTCGTTCTCGATACTTACGAGATTTTACAAGTGTAATACTATCAAGAAAAGAGGCATCACTCACAAAATCATCAAGGGCGGAATGAAATGGTTGGGTTCAAAGGTGGGGAAACCATTTAAGGGTGAAAATGGCCACCCAAGTCAACAAGAGTGGTAAAGATTAATGCAAAGATGACTTGGATGTTTTAAGGTGACCATGGTTAAGCATACACAAGCCCATAAGCGAGAAAAATTAAGTTCAATTAAGTTCAATAGTTAAGGAGCTGGTTTCTAATCAAGTAAACATCAACAAGACAATAAGATTCAAGTGGAGAGATCAAAGCACGAAGTTTGCAAGTTTTTCAAGAGGTGTTCAAGCAATATGGTATGATTAACGAGGGCATCACATTGAATGAAATGCTAAGCTTTAGTTACTATCATTGCTCCCTATGCATATGCAATGCATTCCTAAATGCTTCTAGACTCGATCCTAAAAATAAGAAAGAAGAATGCAATGCCAAAACTATATGACTTCTTTTTGTATTTTTCAAATTTTTCGATTTTTTTATTTATTTATTTTTTTATATATGCAATATATGATGCATGAGACTCAAGAAAAAAAAAAAAAAAAAAACGAAACACAAGATTAGCAACGGGTACCTCCCCCGAACTTACTTAACACCGTCTCAGTGTATAAGAAAATCCGTAGAAAGTACCGAAAAATGAGAAACTAAGAAAAATGCAAACATAAAAAAATAAAAATATTTACAAAAACAGAGTGTTACCTTTTAGAATTCGACCGAGGAGGATGTGTCCATTGAGTAGGACATGTTGCTCGAACATGGCGTTGGTGATCGCACCGCTCTCCTCTTTCTTCTACGTCGCTCATGGGAAGAAGCGCGTGGTTCGTCGTCATTGATTGGGGTCTCCGTGTTTCCATGGAAAGAGTGGCGCCTTTCGACGTTCATGTCGCTTTCACCGGTTCCTTCGTTTTCAGTTTGCACCTCATGACCGTGAGACGAGCTCGCTCCGGTAACCTTTGCCGTTAGCTCCTTGATTTGTTTCTTCATAACTTTGGCTTGGCTTTTCATTCCCTTGACCGTCTTCACCAACTTCCGTATGGCCTTATCTTGCCATTTGTTCCACCGTTGAAGGAGTTTGATTTGTTGATGCGCTTGGCGTGAAGCTGTGTCGATGATGGGTTCACCGTACGGTTGGAAGTAATAGCGCTCACTTCCATAAATGGGGCTCGTTGTGCCTTGAAGTTCCTCTTCAGCATCAGCATTAGTCGAGTCTTCATCTGTACGCGCGGAGGATCTTGTTCTACGTGTCCCCGGTTTGCGAATTCCTTCAAGCGTTGGGTGAACAGCGGGGTTATAAAGCTGTTCGCTGGTCGGGGAGAATGCTATGTTGCTCCGTTCACTAATTGTGGTGAGAGCTTGATTCGGTAGCATAACTTTCACCACGTCCTTTATGTCGAGCTCGAACCTGTAGGCATAAGAACTCCCAATCTTTCCGCCTAGAAAATGTGCTTTGCTGAGGTAGAACGCGTCTATACGTTCTATTCCAGCTGTTAACCCAACTTTTCTCCCTTCTTTGACCAATCCCGCGTCGATTCCACAAGCTTCTAATATAGGAGTGATGATCCCGCCTATGCTCAATTGTGGGGTCTTGTCCGACGTCGTCCACACCCAATCTTTGTAGTGAAGGAGGCACCGGACAAGGACCGAGGCTAGGTTAGGCCGGTAAGACTGTCCTCTTATTGCAGTCCCATTCGAGAAAGTGACAAGAAGTGGTACTAACCCGATGTCGAGCATTCCCAGCTCATCTTCGAGAACCATGCCCGTTTCGCGCCTAGAAAAGAATGTATGAGCAAGCATCTTGTGTGCATAGCGAAGGGCGGGATGACGAATGAGAGCTCCTTTCGATTCTCCTGGTTTGAAAGCACCACTCCCAATGGTTTTCCACAAGTTCTCGAGTTCTCCTGGGGGGGAAGAAGAAGTATTTAGCTTCTGATGTCCCTTCCACCGGGAAACCAAATAGTGCACCCAATTCACGGAATCTCATCTTGTAGTGCGTGCGATTAACCCGGAATTCGATGAACCCGTGGTTTTCGTTATCGAGGGGCTTCCCGAACTTGTAGAAAGTGGCGGACAAGGAAGCCAAAAACTGGCATGTGGCGATCTGGTAGGCGGGGAACGCCATGTCGAAGAACTTCTCGAGACCTATGTTCCTGCAGAGGAGTCTAATATCGTCTTGGATTCCGAGTTCTCCGAGTAGGACATGGTCCGGGTACTTAGTCGCCTTGAAACCAATTCCCATAAGCTTCTTGTAAAGCTCTGAATATGTTGGCGGTTTTTCTTTTGGTTTAGGAGCTTTCTTCTTTCGAATCCCAGGCCGGTCACTTCCACTTCCGCTCCCGCTTTCATTTACAACAACTTCTTTTTGCGATGCGACCTTCTTTCCTTTAGCTTTCTCCGCTCGAGCCCTTGAGGTAGTTCCTTTTCTAGGAGCATGTGCTGGTTGCTCTAGGTTTTGGTGAGCACCGGTGCGAGTCATTGTGCCTTTTAGGAGAGAAAGAAATCACAATTAGGCAAGGTTTGCAAAAATTTTAATAAAATTTTTGAACACATCGATGACCAATTTCACAAATTTGCCAATGTGACACGCTAAATCCGTATGACATCTTTCTAGAATAGCTAAAACAGGCAATTGCTAATGAGAATCCCAACAATCAAGCAATTTCCTCGAAAATTTTGGATTTTTGTCACTATTCACTCTCATGAACACTAGGTATCAAAATTTCAAATTTTCACCATGAATCTTCCAAATTTGCTCCCGAAATCGACAGCCCACACAACAAGCAGTCAAACCAAAGCATTCTCACCTAAAATCGAGTCTCACTCAAGCAGTTTTAACAATTTCAAATTTTGTGTAAAACATAGGTTTGCCATGGGTAAGAGAGAGCATACCTTGTTGATGAATGGGGGTCGAAATCGATATGAGGATGATGAATAACTCAAGAAATCAAGTACAAGGGGTTTTGAATCACGAAAATTGGTTGAGAACTTAGAGAAGACTCAAACAAATTTAGAGGAAAAATCGCAACTGAGGAGAAAGGAGCAGAGGGTTTTCGCGACAAAGGAGAAAGAAGAAGGAGATTTTTCGGTCAAAGGGGTCAAACCCGGTTTGGATCGGTCAAAAATCATGTTAAACCGGTTCAAATCAAGTAAACCGGACCATTCCAGACCGAGTCAACGCGCAGAGAGAGTTGACTTACCTGGGCCGAATCACATCGGTATGCTGTAGACCGACGCGGGACACCGAGGATTCTCCTGTCTGATTTCTGGGAAGTCACGTCGATGTGCGGTTGACCGACGCGTTACCCCGAAATGACTTTTGTTTTTAAACAGAAGTCATTTCGGTATACATCAACCCGATGCACCATACCGACGTGGATTGAATGTTTTTCTCCGGCGAAATCACATCGGTATGACTTATACAAATACCTTCTGTTTTTCAACAGAAGTCATTTCGGTGTGCATCACACCGATGCACCACACCGAAATGGCTTCTGTTGTTTTCTTGGAATCATTTTCCTCTTCCTTGATCCAAATTGAACCCTCAAAACCTGAAAGCAAGAAACAAAAACATAAAAAGGAACTAGAAAGAAATTAAAAACAAATATTTACAAGGATATACATGGGATTGCCTCCCAAGTGCGCTTGTTTATCGTCACTAAGCTTGACGTGTGGTACCTTTTTAGACGGGTGATGGGCTCGAGAGAGGAACGGAGATCCCCTCTTCCATGAATTCGGATGCTGAATACGGTTTGAGCATGTGCCCATTAACCGTGAATTCCCCACCGTTGTTGTTCCATAGCGTCACCGCGCCATAAGGCTGTATCTCCTTGACCTTGAACGGTCCCGACCATCTCGATTTTAGTTTCCCGGGAAACATCTTCAACCGGGAGTTGTAGAGTAGAACTTGGTCTCCAACTTTGAAACCTTTTTTGACAATCTTCTTGTCATGGAACGCATTAGCTCGTTCCTTATAGATCTTTGAGTTGTCATAGGCATCAAGACGAATTTCATCTAGCTCGTGCAATTGGATAAGACGTCTTTCCGAAGCCGTCTTGATGTCGAAGTTCAGCAACTTGACCGCCCACAATGCTTTGTACTCTAACTCAACAGGCAAATGACATGACTTTCCATAGAGTAAGTTGAAAGGCGTAGTACCAATGGGAGTCTTAAATGCGGTACGGTATACCCACAAAGCGTCGTCTAGCTTCTTGGACCAATCCTTCCTCGAACTACTCACGGTTTTCTCCAATATTACCTTGATTTGGCGGTTTGAGACCTCTACTTGCCCGCTTGTTTGAGGATGATAAGGCGTGGCAACTTTGTGTTTGACTCCATGCTTCTTAAGCAAGCTCTCAAACACCTTATTGATGAAATGGCTTCCCCCATCGCTTATCACCACTCTAGGTACCCCAAACCTCGGGAAAATGATTGATTTAAAAAGTTTTAGAACCACCTTTGCATCGTTCGTCGGGCTAGCAATCGCCTCAACCCACTTGGAGACATAGTCAACTGCTACCAAGATGTATCGGTTGCCATAAGAAGAGGGAAATGGTCCCATGAAGTCAATTCCCCATACATCGAACACTTCAACTTCTAAGATGGGGTTTTGGGGCATCTCATCCCTTCTACTTATGTTCCCCTTCCGTTGGCAAGCATCGCATGATGATACGTAGGTGTGAGCGTCTTTGAACAAGCTTGGCCACCATAACCCGGATTGGAGCACCTTTGTTGCGGTTTTGAAGGAAGCAAAGTGTCCTCCATAAACCGAGCCATGACAATGATATAGCACTCCATTCACTTCTCCTTCCGGGATGCATCTCCGGTAAAGACTATCCGAGCATCTCTTGTAGAGATAAGGCTCGTCCCAATAGAAATGGGTTACATCTCTAAAGAATTTCTTCTTGTTGTAGCTGTCCAAGTTTGGTGGTTCCTTCCCGCAAGCCAAATAGTTCACAAAATCTGCATACCACGGCAAACCGAGATCACTTAAACTCTTGACCTCCTCTAGCTTTAAACCCGCATGATAGATTTTCTTCAACATCCCAACAATCATGAGGTGTTCCTCGGGAAGAGAGTCATCGATGGGAATTGTCTCCTCAATTTTCAATCTCGACAAGTGGTCCGCTACTCCGTTTTCAATACCCTTCTTGTCTTTAATCTCCATGTCAAATTCTTGAAGAAGGAAGATCCACCTTAGAATCCTTGGCTTTGCATCTTTCTTTGCTATTAAGTGTCTCAAGGCGGCATGATCTGTGTACACCACGATCTTTGATCCCACTAAATAGGAGTGAAACTTCTCAAAAGCATAAACCACCGCTAAGAGCTCCTTTTTCGTGGTTGCATATCTCGTTTGAGCGTCATCCAAGGTTTTACTAGCATAGTAGATGACATGAATCATCTTTTCCTTCTTTTGGCCTAAAACCGCGCCAACTGCATAGTCGCTAGCATCGCACATGATTTCGAATGGAAGATCCCAATCCGGTGCTTGCACAATCGGAGCACTCACAAGAGCTTTCTTGATTTCTAAAAACGCTTCAAGGCATTCTCCATCGAAATCAAACTCTGTTTCCTTGCAAAGAAGCCTTGTGAGAGGTCTTGCTATCCTCAAGAAGTCTTTGATGAACCGTCTATAGAACCCAGTATGACCCAAAAAGCTTCGAATGCCTTTCACTGTGGTTGGCGGTTCCAATCCCATCATCACTTCGATCTTTGCTTTGTCCACCTCGATTCCTTTTTCCGAGATCTTATGCCCGAGGACAATGCCTTCTCGCACCATGAAATGGCACTTTTCCCAATTCATGACGAGATTTGCTTCCTCGCACCTAGTGAGTACCTTGCAAAGATTTGACAAACAAGAGGCAAACGAGGCACCATACACAGAAAAATCATCCATAAACACCTCAACCAATATCTTCAATTAAATCCGAGAAGATCGACATCATGCACCTTTGAAAGGTTACTGGTGCATTACAAAGCCCAAATGGCATCCTTCGATAAGCAAAGGTACCATAAGGACATGTAAATATCGTTTTCTCTTGATCATTAGGGTGAATCGGGATTTGAAAGAATCCCGAGTACCCATCTAGAAAGCAATAATATGGATGGTTTGCTAGTCTTTCAAGCATTTGATCAATAAAGGGTAGAGGGAAATGATCTTTTCTAGTGGCGGAGTTTAGTTTCCGATAATCAATACACACTCTATGGCCGGTTATAGTTCTAGTGGGAATCAATTCATCTTTATCATTTCTTATAACCGTTATCCCACCTTTTCTTGGAACCACATGAACCGGTGATACCCATGTACTATCCGAAATGGGATAAATTATCCCCGCATCTAGAAGTTTAAGAATCTCCTTCTTAACCACTTCTTTCAAATTCGGGTTTAACCGTCTTTGATGTTCAATAGAGCTCATAGACTCATCTTCTAGATGGATTCGGTGTGTACATAGAGAAGAGGAAATTCCTTTAATATCATCCAAAGAGTAGCCAATTGCTCTCCGAAATTTCCTCAATTCTCTTAAAAGGGCGGACAACTCATGTTCATCTAAACTCTCATTCACTATGACCGGGTAAGACTCATTTGGACCTAAGAACGCATACCTTAGCCCAATTGGGAGCGGTTTGAGGTCTACCTTTGGGGCCTTGAGCTCGCTCCAATCATCATCATAGCTAGTCTCACCATCGCTAGCTTCTTGCTCATCTTCGAGCTCAACATCCACAGCACTCATGTATTCAATTTCCAAAGCACTCACATTGTTTTCCACACCATCTTTGACAAGTTCTTTGTGCTCTAGCTCCAAAAACGAATTTTCTCCAATAAGTGCTTTGTGTGAATTTAGCATCTTCATGTACCCAACACTCTCCTCATAAAGATACCCATTCTCTCCATGTTCCTTCGTCAAAGCAATTTGGAGAGGATCCTCCAAGTTCAACTCCTCTAGAAGCTCATCCGCTAACTCCTCCATAGCTTCAATGTAGAAGACTTGACCATCGATAATGGGCTTCTTCATCATCTCATTGATGTCAAATTTAAGCACATCGTCTTTTCCCAAAAGAAGATCAATCTTTCCTTTTCGTACATCTATGATAGCTCCGGCGGTGGCTAAAAATGGCCTTCCAAAGATGAGAGGATCTTTGGGTTCTTCATCCATCTCAAGAACAACAAAATCTGTGGGTACCTCAAAGTCTCCAATTCGTACCGGTAAATCTTCAAGCATCCCAATTGGGTGTCTCACCGACCTATCCGCTAGCACTAGAGAGATTCGACAAGTTTTGTAGACGGTGAAGCCAAGACGTTTTGCCACCGAGAAAGGCATCAAACTCACACTTGCTCCAAGATCACACAAGCAATGTTTGAATGCTAGTGGTCCAAGAGCACAAGGAAGAGTAAAACTTCTGGGATCTCCCAACTTCTTTGGTATAACTTTCCTTTGAATTATGGCACTACACTCATGGGAAAGAACAACCATTCCCTCTAAATTCTTGGTTCTATCCTTGATTGCGTCTTTTAGAAACTTGTTGTATTGTGGGACTAGCAAGAAAGCATCAACCAAGGGCATAGTCACTTGGACCTTGTCCATTTGCTCATCAAAAATCGCCCTATATTTCTCCATGAGTTGCTTTTTGAAGCGGCCCGGGAAAGGAAGCTTGGGCTTATAAGGTGGCGGGACAATGGTAGTCTTCTTCTTCGTAGGTGTTCTCGCGGGTTTGTCTTCTACAATCCTTGTTCCCTTAGCGTTATCGAAAAAAGCATCTTCTTCACCCACGTCCTCTTTATTCTCAATGACCACCTCCCCACTTTGGTTCTCAATGTCCTCGTTGAGATGAGATGGTAACTCTCGTGAAGGAATTTCTGTTCCACTACGCAATGTGATAGCGTTGCAAAACTCTTTTGGATTAGCTTCGGGTTTTCCCGGTAAAGTTCCTTGTGGCCGCGATGAAGATGATGCACCTTTGCCCTCCATTTTGTTGAACCTAGATGACAATGCCTCAAATTTGGAGTTGAGGTCATTGTAAGAACAGTCCACCTTGTTGTGGATTTCCGCCATTTTCTTATTCAAGTCCACGGCTCCTTGAGCTTGGCCTTGTAAGAGTTGTTGAAGCATGTTCTTCATCTCGTTGTCTTGAGGCGTGGTGTTGCTTACTTGTCCTTGTTGCACAAAACCGGGTGGTGTAGATTGTTGCTTTGGTTGAAACCCAGCGTGGTTTCCGTGAAAGTTGTTCCTTGGGACAAATGGTCTTTGTTGGTTGGAAGGGACGAAGTTCTTTTGTTGAAAGCCTTGACCTTGAGTGTTTTGATGAGGATACACTTGGTCTTGAGGATTTGCCACATTATTGCTTTTATAGGAAAAATTTGGGTGATTCCTATAGTTGGAGTTAAATCCACCTTGGAAGCCACCTTGACCACCCACATAATTGACTTCCTCTTGCTTATTATCCCCATCAACTCCCTCTTGATAGTTTAAGGTTTCATCATAATCACCAACATAGTTGACGGGAGATTGTGAAGCTTGGATAAGCTTATCCATCTTGTCGTTTAGAGCTTTAATGTCCCTTCGTGTCTTTTGATCGTCAAATTCGCCACCGCCCCTCGAAGATCTATCATAGTCTTCTCCATAATTTCTGTCGCTTTGTGCCAAGTTTTCCACCAATTGTAAGCCATCATCCACTTCTTTTCCCAAGAAATTTCCATTACTTGCGGTATCAAGTAGCATACGAAACTTGGGGAGAACACCGCGGTAAAGAGTGCTAAGTAGGGATTCGTTCGAGAAACCGTGGTGAGGACATTGCATGGTGAAACCTTTGAAGCGTTCCCAAGCTTCACTAAAACTCTCGTTCCCCTTTTGAGTGAAGCTTGATATCTCATTTCGAAGCCTTGATGTTCTTGTGGTGGAGAAAAACTTTGCAAGAAAAGTTTTCTTGCATTGGTCCCAAGTTTTGATTGAATCTTGCGGAAGATTCTTTTCCCATTGGTGTGCCTTGTCTCCAAGCGAGAATGGGAATAGGCACAACTTGAAACCATCTTCCGAGACTTCATTGATCTTCGTCATACCACAAATGCGATCGAATTGATCCAAGTGGTCTAATGGGTCCTCCATGGCCAGCCCATGGAACTTGTTGTTTTGCACCATAGAGATAATACCGGATTTGATCTCAAAGTTGTTGTGTTCAACCGGTGGTGTAGCTATCCCTTGGCGGTTAGCATGTGTGTTTGGTGCATCACCGGCTCAAATTGGTCTTGGAGGTCGTGGTGGATGAATTGGAACTCGGTGAACACCAACACCTTGGTGTCCAACACCATGAACGGGTGCTTCTTGGTGACCAAGCGGAGGGTCTTGAGCTGCCTCCATACCCAACCTTTCAATGTGTTGAGCACGCCTTCGTTCTTGTCGTTCTCTTGTGTTTGCTCTTTCTAACTCACAGATGTCGTCAACGCGTTCACCAAGGTTTGCAGTTCCCCTTGATCTCGTGTTCATGCACCTATATGAGAAAAGGAGAAAACGAAGGGAAAAAGATTAGGTATCAAAGTAAAAATAAAACTTAGTCTCAAGAATAATCAAAATCTTAATGACTAATGCTAAACCCCAATGGCAACGGCGCCAAATTGATAACGGATATTTTCGATTTCAATTCTCCAAGTGTACTCATGTCATTGTAGCACTTGAGATGTTAATCCATAAGGGGTTAAGATTAAACACTAAGAATACATAAAATTTCTTAATCTAAGTAATTCAAGTAGAGGTTTTCTAACAACCTAAGTGGTATTGAAAACAAACTATATTTAACGGATAGCGATAGATAAAAACTCAAACTAAAATGCAAATTACGGTTTAGAACAATAATAAAAACGAATCCAAGGATGAAGTGTGCGATTGTTGATAACTTTAGAGGTTCACAATGATGCCAATATATTCAAGTAAAGCTAATCCTTAGATTACAATCATTAAACAAGATCAACCCAAATCCTTGGAATTAATCACTTTGGAAATTACTAGATCAAGAACAAATTCCCATTTGTGACTTAGTAAGTTTCAAGCATGAGAAACAAGATCATTTAATCAATAAACATCTTAGACAACTATTTCCATAGGCTAAGAATGCATTATCCCTTGATTAGTTCATTGGGGAATTTCATCGAACACCTTCCGGGCGAACATCTAGATCGACTTGATCATCTAGATCATCTAGATCGACTTGATCATGGTCAATTTAGCATTAAAAACACTAAACAAGGAAGGATCATTGATAATCTAGGTCCTAACATCATTGATTCACACTAAAATTACCTAAATCTACTTCACCCTAGAATTCTAGAAAACTACTCAGAATTTAGCATTGGGGAACATCTAGATCGACTTGATCATGGTCAATTTAGCATTAAGAACACTAAACAAGGAAGGATCATTGATAATCTAGGTCCTAACATCATTGATTCACACTAAAATTACCTAAATCTACTTCACCCTAGAATTCTAGAAAACTACTCACAATTCATGTTTATCTCCACAAATCCTATAAAGGAAGTGTTTAGATTCATGGAAGGTGATAAGAAGATAGATAAATAGATGAAGGGAAATCAATCAATCAAGAACTTGTATTAAAACACCAAAAATCTCTTACAATCTCCTCACAAACCCTTAAACACGTTTTTTTGTAAAACTAAAAACAAGATGAGTGCATAATTAAGTCTCTAATAATTTATACAAAGTTTTGTCGCATGAGTCACATCGGTGTGCATCTGACCGATGCAGCACACCGATGTGAAGCAGCTGAAATGTCCGGAGGAGCTGCGTCGGTGTGCTGTTGACCGATGCACGACACCGACGTGCGTTAGCCGAGTTGTTTGGCAAGATCGCATCGGTGTACATCACACCGATGTGGCACCCCGAGGATTCTCCTGTCTCTTCTGAGGGAAGCTGCGTCGGTGTGCTGTTGACCGATGCACGACACCGACGTGAGTTAGCCGAGTTGTCCGGCAAGATCGCATCGGTGTACATCACACCGATGTGGCACGCCGAGGATTCTCCTGTCTCTTCTTCTCTACTGGCGTTGGTGTGCATCACACCGATGCAGCACCCCGAAATGACTTCTGTTTTTATCCAAGTGTCATTTCGGTGTGCATCACACCGATGCATCACACCGAAATGGTTTCTGTTTTCCTCTTCCCTTTGTATTTCTCTTCCTTTGGCGATTTTCTTTGCTCTTGATCTACATGCCATCATCTCCAAGCTCCTCAATGCTTCCATAAGCACCTAGAAACACTCTAAACAATGCAAGACTCACTAGGACTCGTTCTAAACTGACTAATGTCTCCAAGTTGATGGAATGTTAAGGAAAAGCTACAAAAATGCATGTAAAGGACATAAAAGCCAAATGAAATGCGCGTTAAAAAGAGTTAAAAAATGCAACTATCACACACATAGAGACTTATACTTTCAACACCTAGAGCTATTCCTCATTTTCATGCCAACCAATCCAAACTTTTTACTTTCCCCTATCCTTTTTCCCAATCTTTTCCTTTCTCCACACTTTCTTTTCTTTACATCAACACCCAAATCACCAACCTATCTATCAACTCCTTGTCGTTCCAAACTCAACACTTTTTGCTAAGTTCATTCAAAATTAGGCCTCACAACACACACAAGAGATGAAGGCTTGAAGGAAATGTATAGTTAAGGGTGTGGTTAACCGTTCCAAAAATAGGAATCGGCTATTTGAGCTAACAAGAGAGTGGTGAAAAGGGGTAAGATAGCTCAAATAGGTATAAGGTATCCATGAATTCACTTTTCAATGCATAAACATGATAATTATGAGTCAAGATTAGAGTTCATGTAGATAGAGTTAGATTCAATTCAAAGCATGCTTCAACCAAGACAAAAACATTCAAACCGCAAGATCAAAGCATGGATCATCCTTAACTTCGTGATCGCTCAAATGCATCAAAGAACTCCTAACGAGGGCATTAATTCAAGCTCTTAAATTTATATTCTACATGGATAATCCTTCCAATGCAAGTGAATGCAAATCTATATATGCGTCTAGACTCAATCTTAAACATGCAAGATGCAACTACATGCTTTCTTTTTGTGTTCAAATTTTCAATTTTTTTTTATTTTTACGGGTTTTCTATGCACTTATATGTATGTATGAGACTCAAATATGCAAAAAGAAAAATAAGATCACAAAACACAAGATCAAAAGACACAAATCCCTCCCCCAAACTTGAATTGCAACGTCTCGGAGAAACAAAAGTCAAAGAGAAGGTAAAAATATGCAAAAAGTATGTACAATGAAATGGAGTTTGTATCATACCTTTGGATTGGAGAGGGGGTGACGTGTTGTAGCTCTACCCATTCATGCATTAAGTACCACGATCTTGGACACTGAGGATTCTCCTGGTCGAATTTCGGGGAAGTCAAATTGGTATGCACAGAACCGACGCACAACATCGATGTAGAGCAAGATTTTTCTCTGGAGAAATCACATCGGTATACACTTCACCGATGCATCAAACCGATACGAGCTGATTTTTACGGAGAAATCACATCGGCATGCACCATCCCGAGACACGAAACCGAGGAATGTCCTATGAAGTTCTGGGAGCTTACATCGGTTTACACAATGCCGATGAAACATCCCGAAATGACTTTTTTTGTTTCTTCAGAAGTCACATCGGTGTGCATCATGCCGATGCACAATACCGAACCGATATGACTTCTGTCTTTTCCTTAGAACTTTTTTCCTCTTCCTTGGTCCAAATCGTACCCACAAAACCTGAAAACATGAAACAAAAACATAAAAAGGAACTAGAAAGAAACTGAATCCAAATATTTACAAGGATAAACATGGGATTGCCTCCCGAGTGCGCTTGTTTAACGTCACTAAGCTTGACATTTCAAACCGTTTTAGGCTTGGAGAGAAGGAGTAGTTGAACTCCATGGCGGGTCCTCGAGCTTGAGTGTGAGAACCTTGCTCATGATCTCTTGAATTCCCGTTGGACCTTTTTCTTTGAGCTCGGGTGTGAGAATCGCTCTAACCTTTTCAAATGGCTTAGACCTTCCCTTGCACTTCATCTTGTACTCAATCACACCATCTTCATACCTCCAAGGGGTTAAAGTCATAGTGGTAGATTTGGGAAAAAATAATCTAACCTCATTAGGCATGCTCGTTACGCCTTTTGGTTTCTTCTTCTTGGCCTCAGTGCCCTCACCCTTCTTTCGAACATTTATACTCTCCTTCTCATTTTACATAGCGGTATGGAAAAGAGATTCCAAGCAAGCACCATCCAACACTAAGGCTTCTTCAACATTACCATAACCCAAAGCTTTCTCTTCATGAGAATCTTTCTTCTTTTTACAAGCTTTTGGGGGTGAAGCCAAATTCATCTTCTCACAACCTCCCACATACTCAACCTTTTTAACTTCCACTTCATCATCCTTACAAACAATGGTGCCACAAAGCTTGGTGGAAGAGGGCTTCATGGAATAGAAGACTTTGTCATTCAAGTTCTTGAGAACGACCCTCTTGTTTTGGAAGTCCATGCTTGCACCTGTGGTATTGAGGAATGGAGTTCCAAGGAGAAGGGGGAGTTTACTGGTTTGCTTCATCTTCATAACTACGAAGTCGGTTGGAACGAGACAATCTCCTATCTTGAGAGGATAATCTTCAACAAAGCCACGTGGTTGCCTTGAAGAAGAATCACCAAACGTGATGGGTGATGCTTTATGCTCGTGATTCCAAGACTCTTCGCCATTTCAAGTGACATCACATTCACGCTTGATCCCGAATCACACAAGGCGTCATCGACATTCAAATCATCATGGCAGCAAGAGATGGCAATTTTACTGGGATTTCCAAGCTTGAGAATCGAATTGGGCTCATTTGGAGGAGGTTCAATGCAAGAAGTGTCTTTCCTCACAACCGTCTTGGCCTCCACATCTCTTTTCCCAAGAAGTTGCCATTGCTTGCGGTATCAAGGAGCATCCTAAACTTGGGCAAAACACCACGATAGAGAGTACGCAAAAGTGATTCATTGGAGAACCCATGGTGTGGGCATTGCATTTTGTAGCTCTTGAACCGTTCCCATGCTTCACAAAAGCTCTCGTTCCCCTTTTGGGTGAAGCTCGAGATCTCGTTTTTCAACCTTGACGTTCTTGTAGTAGAGAAGAACTTGGCGAGAAAGGCTTTCTTACATTGATCCTAAGAAGTGATGGATCCTTGAGGTAGGTTCTTCTCCCATTGGTGGGCTTTGTCTCGAAGAGAGCATGGAAACAATCGAAGCTTGAACGCATTCTCAGAAACTCTATTGATCTTGACCATTCCACAAATTCGATCGAATTGATCCAAGTGGTCCAAGGGATCCTCCACCGCTAAACCGTGGAACTTGTTTCCTTGCACCATGGAAATGAGACTCGTCTTGATCTCAAAATTGTTATTCTCCACCGGTGGTGGATGTATACCGGCGCGATTTCTATGGGCATTGGGAGCATCACCTGCTCCAATCAACCTCGGTGCTCTAACCATTTGAGCAACCACTTCTCGGTTCTCATTTGCATCTCCAACCGGTGGTGCTAGATTCATATTCATACCTCGCCTTTGCAAGTTCATGCACCTAGAGAGATAAGAACAAACAAGGTGGAAAGATTAGTAAACAAAGAAAAATAAAACTTAGTCTCAAAAAGAGTCATAATCTCGATGGCTATTGCTAAACCTCCCCGGCAACGGCGCCAAATTGATAGTGAACTTTTTACGGTTCGCACAATTACCCACTGTGCACAATACCACAATCTAATGATATGTCATTGTAGCACTTAGGGATCGAATCCACAAGGAGGCACGAGAACAACACACAAAGAATCTGAGACACTTCTTAATCTAAGCCAATCGAGTAAAAGTTTTCTAATGATCCCAATCAATTTAAAGACAATATAATAACTAACAAAGCATATATCAAAGGTAATTAAAAGACTAACAAGTTTTGAACCAAAACGTAACGAAAACGATTTAAACAAGAATAAGCAAACGAACTTCGGGTTATGGTAATCGACTTGGACATTCTCTAGCTAAACCATGATACTCAAACAATGCTAATCCTTAGGCCTTAGATCACTAACTTAGACTAATCCACTTCCATGGCAATAATCACTTCACTAATCACTTAATTGAGAACAAACTTCCATTTGCAATTAAATGATCAACAAGCATTAATCTCAAGTCTAAATAGCCATTAAACACCCTAGACATCCATTTCCATAGGCTATGAATGTAAAACACTTGCTAAGTTTGGTTGAGGAATTTCATCGAACACCTTCCGGGTGTGAAATTCCCTAAGTTCTAAATCAACTTTGTCAAGGCTAATCTAGCATTAATCACACCTAACAAGTAAGGATTCTTCATAAACTAAGTCCTAAGCATCATGATTTAGCAAGAAAACATCTAATCTACCATACCCAAAGTTCTTGAGAAACTACTCACAAACCATGATAATCTCAACAAATCCTATGTAGGAGGTGTTAAGATTCTTGGTTAGATGATTAGGAATAGATAGGTAGATGAAAACAAACATGAATTTGCATTAAAAACAAAGTATCTGTCCCAAAATCTCCAAATTCTCTCTAACAAGTGTCTTTACATAAGCTAAAAATGAGATAACCCCACAAATAATAAGGTTTTTGGCCTAAATAGAAATGTGGGACGGAGGTCACATCGGCATGTAGTTGCCCGATGCAGCTGCCCGATGTGGATTTCTGGTTTTGCTCCGTCTGCGCGCCAGACGGACATGTGCTTGGTAAAGTTGTCATATCTCTTAAACCGCTGCTCAAAATTATCTACAACTACCTTCAAATGAAAGCTAACGCAATTATCTACGACTTTCATGAAGATCGCCGAAGCTAAATCCAAACGGAAGCCCTTCATATGAGTCGATCTTTGAAGCACTTTGGACGGACTCTACATTTTTGCTCATGAGGAACTCACATCGGTGTGCCTCATCCCGATGCACCGTCCCGAGGATTCTTCTGTGTGTTTCCTGGGAGTCCACATCGGTATGCATCACCCCGATGCACCATACCGATGTGACTTGTGTCTGAGTCAATGTCGCGCCAGACGGACGTATGCTCAGTGAAATGACGATAACTTCCGTAATAAGTCTCAGAACGTGATGAAACAACCTCCGTTGGAAATATGACTCAATTACCTACACGTTTTGTCAAGTGCTCCAAGGCTGAATATGAGTGAAAGGTCTTCTTCTGAGCCAATCTTTGAAGCATGTCGGATGGCCTCTGCATTTGCCTTGATCTTTGGGCATAGCTCTTGCTCCAAACTGGTTCCTTTTGCCCCATGATCTTCCTCCAAGCTCCAAAATTCTTCCATAAGCTCCAAATGGTACCTAAAAGACTCCACAACATACAAACATATGGAAGAACTAACCTAAGACTCATTAACTCTAAAATGGATGCAAACTAGACCAAAAACCATGAAATTAATGCAAAAAGTCACAAAATGCTAACTAAAATGAATGCTAAAATGGGCTAAATTATGCAACTATCAAGGACGACGATCCGTCAAGAGTGAGCTGCGACATTGAAACTTCATGTTCCACCTTCTTCTTCGTGCAGGTCTCGACAACTTCCCACACCTCCCAAGTCCTGGATCACACCAGTTTTTTTGTTGGTGTGCCTCTGCTCCATGAGTTTAAGGTAATCGTGAGCTTTATCGTCTTTTTCGTTTGTGAAATTTTGTTAAGTAAAATAATAATAAAAAACAAAATTAGTAATTAAAAATGGAAATTAAACTCACCATTTGCATCGCCTCGCGTTCGACAGTCTTTTCGCCCCCGTTGTGAATGTAGACCCCCTTCCTTCTCGTCCGCTCTTCCGGTTCTTCGAGTTTTTTTGGGATACCTCCTTCGTCGGAGGCTTACTTCAGTACTCGCAGAAGCCCTTCCAGACATCATCCTCAAGGTCCTTCGCTTGCCTTTGTTATGCTTCCACTTCTGCTTCCACTCGTACATGTGGTTTGAGTACGAAAGCACGGCATACCGATCGAAAGTGGTAATAACTTTCGTCGTATCCGTATGGTGCCACGTGAACTCTTTCTACATTAAAAAAAAAACATAATGTTACTTTTCAAAATGCATATTGACAAAATGAACTAAAAAAGAAGAAAAATTAAAAAATTACTTACTGCGAAAGTCCGGTGCCACAAGTCCTTCTCATCGGTAGGCATGTCCGAGTACTTCTCGTACGGTTTGTCCAATATGTTATGGAGCATCCGCAATATCGTATTTGTGATCTCATACGACAACTTACACCTGAAAACATTAAAAAACAAGAAATAAGTACGTTAAGATTCAAAATCTAAATAAACTAAAATAATAAACAAAAATTCACTTACCAACTCCCGTCCTCTAACTTCGGGTCGAGACGGATGCAATGCTCCTGGTTCGGCTGCTGGACAAGATCCTCGATTCTAATCCGGATCCGAGCAGCGGATTGCTTGGAATCCGGGACTTGAGTTCCCGAGCTCGATCCGCCAAGAGGCTTACCACGAGAACGGCGTCCTTGGGATCCGCCGCCCAAACGCAGAGAGTCCTCGTTATTCCTGCGAATCTTAAAATTTTTAAAACTTTCGAAAATTCAAAAATTTCCGAAAATTCAAAAAAAATCCAAAAATTCATAAAAAATCCAAAAATTCATAAAAAATCCAAAAATTCAAAAAATTCATACAATATTCCAAAATTTCCAAAAAATTCAAAAAAAAATTTTATAAGTTTTTTATTTTACAAATTTCCAAAAAGGATTTATAAAAATGAAAATTTATATATATAATTATACAAAAAAAAATATCCTTTATATAATTCTAATATTAATACAAAAAAGTTTTTCTAAAATTACAAAACTAACAACCTAATATTTATACAAAAACGTTTTATATTATCCTAATATTACAAAAACATTTTTCTAAAATTATAAAACTAATTAACAACCTAAATCTAAAATCTAAACCCTAAAATTACAAAAAAACTAACAACCTAAATCTAAAATCTAAACCCTAAAACGTTTTTGTATAAACTAACAACTAACAATTTAAACCCTAACAATCTAATTCCAAAACTAACAACCTAAATCTAATTACAAAAAACTAACAAACTAACAAAGAAACTTACATATTATCCATGTGAAAAGAGGAAGGAAGATTTGGAGAAGAATGGCCGGAGAGAGGGAGAGAAAGTCGGAATCGCCGGAGAGAAAGTCAGAGAGAAATCGCCGGAGAGAGAAAGAGAGAAGAAGAAATGAAGAAGAAGAAGCGGTACGTTTAATTAAATCAATGAATTTCTGACGGACGGATCCGTCGGAAATCCGTCGGTTTCTAAAAACAATTTCATTTAGGAGGTCAATTTTTCCGCGTTATCGAAAAAACCAAAATCCGTCGGTTTCTATACCGTATATTCTCTGCATGTGTTTCCATTGGGACACGTGTTGAAGGACCCAGATCCGTCGGAAATTTCCGACGGATTTAGGGCATAATTGGGGTTTAGGGTTTAAGGTTTAGTAATAAGGTTTAACTATCCCTAATCTACATGTTTCATTCAAAAAATTATTAATTCATCAATGTTAAAGACGTTCCATGAGTTTATTAATTTTACAACATGGAAATTAAACATTTCACATAACATTATATACCTTATACTAACACTTCTATCAAATTTCCTAAAATCTATAACACACATTTATTTTAAAATTTGATAAGTTGAAGTTATTGTATATACATCATACAAATGTTTAAGACTTTTTCTACGTATACGGAAATTTCCGACGGATATGGATATTGGATTTGTTCCCCCGAGTTAAACAATATAAACATGTTTAATACCAGGAGTACACTAATCCGTCGGAAATTTCCGACGTATGTTTACTTAACAATTGTTTTTTTCGGTTTTCGGAAGGGTGACACTTAAGGATCACATCAAATACCAAAGTTTATAAAACTTTCACATAACTAATATATTCCACATAACAAATACAAAATCTCATGTAGGACACCATAGTATACAAGATCACCGGACAGAGTAGATACACCGTAATCTGAAGATGAACCACTCCTATGATCCCGAAGAATCTTAAAAGCGTAGCCCCGTGTGCTATACATCACATGTGACTGCACGGTTGCTATTGGAAAGTGCACAATTTCTTCTAACCACGTGGGAAATCTTTGTCCGTTAGTCAACTATGTCATGACCTGCACGAATCAAATCAAAAAATAATTTAATTAAATCATTCGTTATGTATGATAGTTAAAAACAAGGCAATTAAAACACTTACCTAATCTCTTAACCAACGTCCGAACTCTTCCTGTTTGAGCTCGATTAGCTCGTCCTCTGTTTTGTTCGGAAATGCAAAACGTTGATAAGCCATATACATCCTATGAGATTGAAACGATCATCACGTCATCATATATATAATCAAGGACCCAATAAGTAATTAATAATTTGGTTCAATATAATACCTCTCATATTCATCAACTCCGTTGCAGTTTGTGAGAATATACATATGCAAATGATCCCGCTCATGTGCTAAAAGTCTCCGCTTCTTGCCTTTTCCACTAACTCGTCCAATCTCTAAGAATATATGAGAAACATCCACCAGATAGAAAGGTATTACGCCTCCGTCATCATGTCGAGCTGGTCTACGACTCTTCGTTTTGACTTTTGATGGAAAGTAGAACTCGGCAAAATGTGAGGTTTCTTCATTGATGCTCTGTGCGACAATAGAACCCTCCACTTTGCTCAAAATTTTCACATTCTTCTTTAGATAAAACATATACCGTTCGAAATGATACATCCAACGGTACTGAACCGGGCCCCCAAGTTTTGCTTCTCGAGGGAGATGAATTGGTAGATGTTCCATAACATCAAATAAGGAAGGCGGAAATATCTTCTCTAAATTGCAAAGGATTACGAGTATATTATTCGCAGGTTGCGGATACCGTCGGCTGTAAGAGAGCGTGAACATATATCTCGAAAAATGCACAAATCCCTGCATAATATGCATATTTATACAAATGAATAAATAAATACTAAATTATTGTATAAAGTATTAAAAATTAATTTAATGATTGTACATGCAATTGCTTCGTGGACATTAGGTGGTAGAAGACATGCAAAGGCAAATGGAAGGAGGCGTTGCATCACAACATGGCAATCATGACTCTTCATCCTAGAAAACTTCCCTTGACCATGATCAACGCAGTTCCGAAGGTTAGATGCGTATCCATCCGGGAATTTAAAACTATCAAAAATCCAGTTTAAAAACTCGGCCTTTGAAGGTTCATCCAACCGAAAAGCCGGGACCGGAGGCTTCTCGTTCCCTGTCACATGTAGTGCTCTACGAGAACAAATGTTTGGCAAGTCCAATCTAGACTTCAGATTGTCCTTCGTGTTCCCTTGGACATTGAGAACGGTGTTCATAATGTTGTCGAAAAAATTCTTCTCAATGTGCATGACATCTAGATTATGCCTCAAAAGATGATCCTTCCAATAAGGTAAATCCCAGAAAATACTCATCTTGTGCCAATTATGTACGTTGCCATAACCATCAACAGGATGATGCCCGTTACCACCACAATCAACGGTCCTCTCTGCACTAAAATCTCTGAACTCATTCAACAAATATTGTTCATCTAACTAAGGAGGTGGACCATCAAATACTCGACGGTTCTTCCTAAACAATGTGGTGCTCCGACGATAAGGATGATCGCTTGGTATGAATCGCCTATGACAATCAAACCAAGACGTTTTGTGTTTGTGCTTCAATTGGAACGCATATGTGTTATCTTGACAGTAAAGGCACGATAACCTTTCGTGCGTTGTCCATCCGGATAACATGCCATATGCTGGAAAATCGCTAATGGTCAACATAAGTACCGACCGCATGACGAAATTCTGCTGACAAGAAACATTAAACGCCTCAAGACCATTCTCCCATAACATTTGCAGCTCATAAATCAATGGCTGCAAAAACACATCGAGTGATCTCTTCGAATGCTCTGGCCCATAATGCTAAGGAACAAGAACTCTCGTCTCATGAACAAAGATGGCGGCAAATTGTAAGGTGTTACAATTACTGGCTACAAAGAATAGTGTCTGTCATGCTTCCCAAAAGGGTTGAAACCATCGGTACATAATCCAAGGTATATGTTTCTCGCCTCACACACAAATCTAGGATACATTGATTGAAAATGTTTCCATGCTTCTGCACCTGAGGGATAAGCAATTTCTCCATATGTTGTATGCACTTCATGCCATCTCATTGCTCCCATTGTGCGCTCTTATTGATATAACCTCTTTAATATATTTGTTAACGGCAAATACCACATTCGTTTATATGGGATTGACACTCTTCCACATGTTTCCTTATACCGAGGTTTGCGACAAAAACGGCATGTCGAACGGTCTGTGTCCTCTCTCTAGTAGAGCATACAGTTGTCGATGCATACATCTATCATCTGATACGGCAATCCTAGACCAGCAACAAGTTTCTGTATTTCATAGTATGATGCCGGTGCAGATTATCTTCTAGCCAAATGTCTTTCACAAATCAGCGATTGCATCCACGCACTCCTCAATCAAATTAAAATCCATATTTATACCCATCATCCTAGTTGCAGCTGATAAAGGGGAATGTCCACCTCTACACCCATCATATAACGAATTCTTAGTAGCGTCTAACATATCAACGAATCTTCGAGCTTCTAAGTTAGGTTCTTCTCCTCTATCTCCATATTCAACAACTGATGGTATACTTTCACGAAATGCATCGTTCACCATCTGAACATGACCTACAGTTTCTACTTCCATTGCAGGTTCTTCTAACTTAGCGCTATCCCCAATGTACTATTCACTAGTACTAGCATAATCCACCATTGTATCATTTTCTCCATGATAATACTAAATTTTGTAACCCAGCACAAACCCATTACAATACAGGTGTGACCATACTTCATCTATCACGATAAATCTACGATTCCGACAATTGGTACAAGGGCAGTAGATTTTACCGTTTTTTTTTTTTGCTTTTTTCTGCGTACCCGCAAATGCCATGAATTCCTGCAGACCTTGTTTGTATTCCTCCGTAATTAGGCCCGTCTCCGTAATTTGATGAGGCTTGTCCATCCATGATCGAACATAATTATACGGATCTGAAGAAGACATTTTGGTAAGGAATTGTATATGAGACTTTTTCTTTTGTAATTGTAAATGAGAGGGGGTGGATACGTTTTTATAAGGAAATTTTGTGCGATTTCGGACGGATACGTACCCGACAATATTCAAACGGCTATATTTTTTTAAACGGCTACAACATCCGTCTATTTCCGACGGACTTAATTTCCGACAGATTACCAATGGGTACTTATTTTCGACGGAGGTTAATTTCGTCCGAATTCCGTCGGAATTCTGTCGGAATTTACCGACGGAATTAAGTCCGTCGGAAATGCCTCTGTTTTCTTGTAGTGAGAAATTGATTTCTTGTTCTAGTGGATTTGTTTTTGGACTAGGTTTCGGAGATGTAGGAAGAACTGAACCTCGTGAAAAAACTATGTGTGTCATTTTACTTTGCGTACTTTGTTATGTTCTATCATCGATCAAACGTAGAACTAGCCCCAAATATATACTTTCAATATTCAGGTTCTTAACCCATCTTAAAATAAATAAATATCAATGAAGCAACGTGATTAGTTTGAGACATTCAATATTTATGTAACCCCAGACATCTAATTCACTAATTCTCAAAAACAGTTTGATGTTGATTGTGTTGTAGGCACGTCAACACTTGTTTGATCGTTTACTTCAATATATTGGGCAGCCATCAATAATGAAGAGCTGTTTAATTTGGTATGAGGCATTTTATTTATTTTCAACTTGTCGAGTTTTGCATTATTAAATCATGAACATTTCATAGATATACAAAGGATTATATATTAACCCTTTAGTGCAATTGGAAAATTGATATATTCAAAAACACAGCGTTGAAGACGTGCTCGGGGATAAACACTAATTTGGAAAACAGTTTCCACCAACAACCTGTAGGCGGGATCTTTTAATATAAAGGTATTCTCAACTAGGTACTGCTTATCTGATTACAATTACTATTATATATAGTATGTAATTTATACTTTTAATATGTATATAGAAACTCCACTTATTCGTTTTCAAAGATAGAGCTCTCAAAAAACTGAAATTTTCATGAGTTAAAAAGCTCTATATATCCGAAACCTTGGCTTCTTTTTTATCATGATCATGAAAATGGAGGGTCATCAAGGAATTCTATTGGCGTTGATATTTGCGAGTTTTACCATTAGACATCTTGTTCAAGCTCAACAAGATCAACAAGATCAACAAGGTATCTACGTTCTATTAGTTACAAGTTCTGTTTATATATCTCCAATATACAATCAAAAGATAAATGACTTCCAGAAGATTTTGGTCACCTTGTCACCATCAAAATTCATACATTGTTTCTTCAGTGTGGTGTGTGAGTTATTAAAAGAAGAAAAAAAATAACGGTAGAAAATGCCAAACTTGGGGTGTTATTTTTGGAAATTAATTTCTTTTACCAACATCTTGCCAGGATTCATCAGCTTGGATTGTGGGTTACCAACTAAAGAGTCTCCTTATATCGAACCAATAACCAAATTGAAATTCTCATCGGATGCCGAATTCATCCAAAGTGGAAAAAGTGGTACAGTTGCCGAAGATTGGCTATCAAAGAACAAGCAATATAATGTTTTGAGATACTTTCCCGAAGGCGATGATGGACAACGGAACTGCTATAATCTGATAGTGAAGCAGGGCACGGATTATCTCATAAGAGCTGGGTTCACATATGGAAATTATGATGGGCAAAAGATAGATCCCAAGTTTGATCTCTATATAGGGCCTAATTGGTGGACTACCGTCGATTATGCATCATATGAAAGTAATTATGAGATCATTCACAAGCCAAAGTCAAACTCCTTGCAGATTTGTCTCGTCAAGACTGGAGAAACAACACCAATGATATCAACATTGGAACTACGGCCACTAAAAGATGGTAGTTACATTACTCAAAGTGGCTCCTTACGACTCTCCGAACGGTGGTTCCATAAGAGTGAATACGGTCCTTGGTTACGGTACGTCAACTCAACTAAAGTATGATTTATAGCCAACCAGAGCAACAACAGTTATATATATATATATATTATTTTTTCCCCTTAATCTACCAGGGCAGAATTACTCGAATGATTAAACCGGCTAAAATAACTTTAAGACTACATAGTATTGAAACATTATTTATCTCTTCAAATTAGGTTTTTTCTTAGAATTTTTTTCTACAGATAGGCATTTTTTAAGCAACATTTTTTGTATTATTTTGTGACATAATTGCATGTATTGTCACTTAATTTAACTTTCATTAGTATCTTGACATTTTCTTAAAAGGTTAAAAATATTTATCATTTTTTGAGTGAAAAGTCGATTTTACCCTTCTTATTGCTACATCGTGTACCGTCCATTATCGTACACGCCGTACTGTACATGGGTAAATTTGGGTTGAACAGTAGAAAAAGTGCTACTTTCTACTATATTTTTAAAAAGTGATAAAAAACTAATGAATCAATAAATAAATCCCAAATAACGTCTTACAAAATCCAACGGAAAATCTTAAATAAACCGAAGCAAATAACGAATGATTGTCTTAAAAATGAAATAACTGAAATGGCAAATAAAACCCAAAAGGAGAACTTCCGAACTTCCAAAACCGCGCACCACACTGGAATCACTCATCCAGTTCCTCATACTCAACATCATCAACAACATCATCATCATACTCACCTTTAAGAAGAGAGAGGGGTGAGTAATTGGGATTACTCAGCGAGAACTAAACCTAGAATCTCATCCCCACACCCACTCCTATTCAACCAATATATCAAGAATAAGCATAATCAAGTAATCAATCATCACGCTCTAGAAGCACCCACACAACTACACAAACAAGGGAGTGCCGCGAAATAGATATAATTCAACATGAGCCAATTGCTCTCTCAATATAACAGTGTCGAGGACACCATGGGACTCGCCAAAACCCCTACGGCGGTGAGAACTGGCGCCACAATTTCCACCCATCAGCCCCAAGCAAACAAGTTGTACCACAGGCATCCCTATCATCCTGTGACGATACCTAGTAGGGTTTTCACACCGTCTAGCTATTTAACACGCATTAACCACACAACAAAATTATCAAACAGGTATGTTGGTTCTTCATCTAATGATTTCCAAATCCATATTCATTATTAAGATGTAGATCTATGAATCAAACAAAACATGCCCGTACACTTACACTCAACATACCATAAAAAGACAAGAGAACATAGAGAAAAGTCTAGATCGAATCCTCACCTTAGAGATCTGAACTAACGACGGCTAGAAGCAACATAATCGAGAAGGCGACCGTTCGGTGCAACCTCTCAGCGGCTCCTCTTCACGGTGGCGGTAAGCAGCGACGATGGCGAGTCACGTCGGCGGTGGTTGGCGGCTTGTGGCTCTGGTCGCGGCTCGCAGCTAGGGTTTCTAGTTGGCAAAATACCTCTCCTTCTTCTAAAGACTCACTTATATAGGGTTTTAAATTAGGGTTTTCTAGTTGGACATTTTCTTGTTGAGCTTTTTCCATGTGGGCCGGGATAGGGATGTTACAACTAAGCCCACATAGAAACCCGAAGCTAAAATTGTACTCCATATAGGAAAAACTTTGTACCTAAATATGGCTTTTGAAAGAGAGAAGATGCCTTTGTGCTCGCTTCCAGAAATCGGCAGCCACCCAAAGATCGTCTCCAAAAGATAGAAGTCACCTCGGTGCGAACTACGAAAATTTGGTAGCCACCTAATGTTGCTTCCAAAAGAGAAAAGTCATACTAGTGCTTGCCTTGGGGGTGCGGTAATCTAAGAAATAAAATAAATACACTATTATCTATTAGTAGTATGAAAGTTTTTAAGACTTATATAAAGAGTTTTTAGGGTGTGTAATTATTTTTTACAAAATTAATAATAAAAACCCTAAAAAAAATTATTTACTTCACTTCGACTTTTTTTTTGTGTTTTTTGCTTTAGGATCATCGAGTTTCTACACCCGAATTCACACCACAACCAATAAAATCACAGCATAATTTCAATCAAATATAGTATTATTTGGGTATTGGTTTTTGTAACATCCCGACTTCGTCTTCCCGAAGGAACCAGACTAACCGGCCATGCCACCCTCAACCCCGCCTCTTACATTTCTTAAAGAGGTCGTGTTGGCTAACAATAACTCAATACACATGTAACCACTTCTCTGAATAATACTTCTCATTCAATCCCAAATAATTTTCTTGCAAAATCCAACGGAAATCTTAAATAAAACCGAAACAAATAACGAGTAATTGTCTTTATATCGAAATAACAAAAAAGCCAAATAAAACCAAAATAAAACTTGCTTCACTAATCCTTGGTTCCCAAAACGTGCACCACACTAGGATCACTCATCCAGTTCCTTGAACTGATCATCATACTCACCTACAAGAAGAGAGATGGATGAGTAATTGGGATTACTCAGCGAGAACTAAACCTAGAACTCATCCCCACATCCATTCGTATTCCACCAACATATCAAGAATAAGTATAATCAAGCAATCACACATCACACTCTAGAGGCGCCCACACAACTACACAAACAAAGGAGTGCCACGATATAACTCATCACGAGCCCATTGCTCTTATTGCATAAATGTGTCACAAAGACTATCTTGAGGGCTCGCCTAAACCCTCCACGGCGGTGGGATGTGATGCCGAGGCCCTTTTGCCTATCAGTCCCATCAAAAAATTCATACCACAAGCGTCCTTATCACTTGTGACGAACACCTTGTAGTGCTTTCACACCATTAAGCTACTTTACACGCATTAACCACACAACATGTTTATCAAACAAGAATTATGGTTCTTCATCTAATGATCTCCTAATCCATATTCATTTATAAGATGTAGATCTAGCATTATGCATCACACAAAACATGCCCGTACTTCGTAGCACGCGGCATCGTATACCTAGACTCAACATACCAGAAGAAGACAAGAGACCATAGAGAAAAGCCTAGATCTAATCCTCACCTTAGAGATCTTGATGTTAGGGTTCTAGAAAAGGAAGACACGGATCAGATCTGCACTAACGACGGCTCGAAGCAACTGAATCAAGAAGACGGCGGCTCCTCTTCGACGTGGCGGTGAACGACGACAATGGCGTGGCTGCTCAGCGGTGGTCGGTGGCTGGTAGCTCTGGTCGTCGATCACGGCTAGGGTTTTCTGTTTGCAAAAGAGCTTCTCCTTCTTCTAATAATTCACTTATATAGGGATAAAAGCTAGGGTTTTCTTGTTGGGCTTTTCCCTGATGGGCCGAGATAGGGATGTTACAACTCTCCCCTCCTTGAAAGGAATTCGTCCCCGAATTCACCTCTACAACTCCGGTTCCACTCTTGTCCTTACAGAGCTAGGGGTAATCCTTTTGCATTTGCTGCTCTGGCTCCCACGTTTCCTCGCGTATACCATCTCTTTCCTAGCAGACTTTAACACACTTTGTTTCCTTACCACATATTTCTATTTTCTGGTATTCTAGTATTTCCATTAGTGTACTTAGAACCGACAAATTCTTTCCCAAGTCACTTGGCGGTTGAGGCAAAAATGAGCTCAGGCTCCCTTACTACCTTTTTCATGAGTGAAACACATCATGAAATTCTGACAACTCTTGCTGTAGCTCCAATCGATATGCCACTTCTAAGATTTTCTCGACAATAGGGTACGGTCCCATGTACCTTGGCTTGAGTTTCTGCAACTTTCGATGCTTATCATTTCCTCTGAACCCTCTCCATAACTCTTATGACGGTCACGGGCTTCTTTTAGCCTTTTCTTAAGCAGTTTCACTTGCTCGATCGTCTCTTTTACCACTTCCTGCTCTAGGTCTCCCTTTTCTCCCACTTTTATCCAACAAAAGGGTGTACGACACGGTCTTCCATATAGTGCTTCGTACGGAGCCATCCCAATGCTAGAGTGGTAATTGTTGTTGTACGCAAACTCACCTAAGGGTAGGAACTTTCCCCAGTTTCCCACCCAGTCCAAAACGCAGGCTCTCAGCATATTCTATATGGTCCGAATCGTCCTTTCCGATTGACCGTCCATCTGAGGATGGTATGTTGTACTTAAGTGTACCTTTGTTCCCATCGCTTTCTGAAAGGCTTGCCAAAAACTAGATGTAAACTTCGGGTCTCTGTTTGACACAATACTCACTGGAACTCCGTGCAGCCTCACAATTACGTCCAAGTACTTCTGCGCCAACTGTTCCGCTCCATCCGTCTTTTTAATTGGCACAAAGAGGGCTGACTTAGTAAGTCGATCCATGATTACCCAAATCGCGTTCTTCTTATCGAGGTTCGTGGGCAATCCGGTTATAAAATCCATAGTCATCATATCCCATTTCCATTCTGGTAATGGCAAGTCCTGAAGTAACCAGCTAGGTGCCATCTGTTCCGCTTTCACCTGTTGACACATCGCACATTGTGTTACAAAATTTAGCAATGTCTCGCTTCATTCCACCCCATTGGTAGTATCTCTTTAAATCCTGGTACATCTTGGTGTTCCCGGGATGAATCAAAAATTGTGACTGATGAGCTTGACTTAGTACCTCCTTTCTTAACTTTTCATCGTTAGGAACACATACCCGATTCCAATACAGGTAAGTCCCATTTTCGGCAACGTGGTACCCAACCACTTGCTTATCGACTAGCTCTTTTAAAACGAGGTCCTTTCCTTCAGCTTGTCGAATTCTCGCAAGTAAATCAGCATTGTCCAATGCTTCTAGCCCCGCGGTATTTTCCTCTTCCTACGTCACGCACAATCTTAAAATGGCCAAATTTGCGATCAACTCTTCCACCTCCTTGACCTCTGCAACGTCATTTCTACGCCGGCTCAAGGCGTCTGGCTCATGGTTAACCTTTCCCGGGTGGTAAGTGATATTTAGGTCGTAATCCGCCAACAACTCCATCCATCTTTGCTGCCTCAGATCTAAATCGCCTTGGATGAAAACATGCTTCAAACTTATGACTAAATATGCAATTTCCATTTTGCACACAAACTTCACAACATCACGACCATACAAACTAAAAGAATTACTTACCAGCGATCGGTGCGGCTCCTTCGGGATCTCCAATCGCGAACACACAAGGTCCCACTGCTTTTCTCTTAGCTGCTGGTGGCGGCAATATCCCTTGCGCATGGCCTCCTTGCCGTGCGGCCGCTCTGCAATCCTTTGCATAGTGTACGTTCTTCCCACAATGATGACATCCTCGCCTCCTTCCTCCTGATCGGCAATATCTAATATGGTGACCATCTCTTCCACATTCAAAGCACTTGATTATCCCACAAGGCCCAATGTGCTTCCTCCCACAGCGGTTACACAATGGTAAATTGTCGGTAGTCCTTACCGCAGTCATGTCATCCCAAGTCCTCTTAGGTGCTTCTTGTCCACGAGATGCACGAGCTTGACCATTCTTCACCTTTCTTAGCTCATACTCAAGTCCAATCTCTTGAGTAGCAGCTGTCTCCACCAGCTCAACCATATTAGGATACTTCCGAATCGCACAACGGTTCTTCAATTCCAATCTCAGCCCCTTCATAAATTGACGGATCAGGTATTTCTCGGTGAAACGCTTCCTTGAAAATCTCCTCAAACGATTGAAATCTTCCTTGTACTCCATCACGGTACGGTTATCCTGACGAAAATCCTTGAAAACACTTTCCATTTGGTCCAAAGCCTCCGGTGGAAAATACTCACGAGTGAACTCGTCCTTGAAGTCGTCCCATGTCAGCTCGTAGCGTCTACAGACTCCTTCTACCACACCTTCCCACCAAATCAGCGCCTCGTCCTTAAGGTACTGAACAGCTAACTCCCTTCGGTACGCCTCTAGGCACCTTATTGACTCGAAATTCCGTTCAAGTCTCTTCTTCAAGTTGTCTGCGGAAATCGGGTCAGACTTCCCTCCAAATGAATCCGTCTCCATGTCCTTCATGAGTCTCATCACCTTGTAGTAGGTCAATCCCGGCACATTGGCTGGCGCAGGCGGTGGAGGTGGCAACTGTTGCTCCCGGACATCCACTTGCGGGTTCGGTTCATCTCTCAGATCACCGTACCTTCCTTGGTAACGGCGTAGCTCCTCCAACACGGTAGCGTGAGCCACGGCTGGCACTGGAATAGGCTCCCCAGCTCGGTTTCCTCCCGGCTGGTTCACTTCTTCACGGTTCTGGTCCTCACGATTCATTCACACTTCTGGTAGTTGCGGCATTCTGCTCTTCCTGAGCTGCATGCGGATCTGGTCAGCATAATTCTAGCGTTCCTTGGCGGCATCTGTACACACACGATAGCAAGTGAGTTAGTCCGGTCCCGTAAAAACTGATCTCCCTGCAAAATAAAACAATTTACTGGAGGCTCATCTAGGTGGTGGTTTTATCACATTTTTGTAAAATCGCCCGTTTCGAAAACTTAGAAATCCGAATTTTCCCAATCCCACTAACCTAGAATTATTCTCTCATCACATCTTTCCGAGTGGAACTCAGTTCACCACGTAACCTAGGCTCTGATACCACTTGTAACATTCCGACATTGCCTTCCCGAAAGAACCAGATGAATCGGCCATGCCACCCTCAACCACGCCTCTTACATTCCTTAAAGAGGTCGTGTTGGCTAACAATAACTCAATACACATGTAACCACTTCTCTGAATAATACTTCTCATTCAATCCCAAATAATTTTCTTGCAAAATCCAACGGAAATCTTAAATAAAACTGAAACAAATAACGAGTAATTGTCTTTAAATCAAAATAACAGAAAATTCAAATAAAACCAAAAGAACACTTCCACATTCCCAAAACGCGCACCACACCAAGATCACTCCTTCATTTTCTCGAACTGATCATTATACTCACCTATAAGAAGAGAGAGTGGGGTGAGTAATTGAGATTACTCAGCGATAACTAAACCTAGAACTCATCCCCACACCCACTCGTATTCCACCAACATATCAAGAATAAGTATAATCAAGCAATCACACATCACGCTCTAGAGGCGCCCACACAACTACGCAAACAAAGGAGTGCCACAATATAACTCATCACGAGCCCATTGCTCTTATTGCATAAATGTGTCATAAAGACTATCCTGAGGGCTCGCTTAAACCCTCCACGGCGGTGGGATGTGATGCCAAGGCCCTTTCACCCCGTCAGTCCCATCAAACAATTCGTACCACAAGCATCCTTATCACTTGTGACGAACACCTTGTAGTGCTTTCACACCATCTAGCTACTTTACACGCACTAATCACACAACAGGATTATCAAACAAGTATGCTGGTTCTTCATCTAATGATCTCCTAATCCATATTCATTTATAAGATGTAGATCTAGCATTATGGATCATACAAAACGTGCCCGTACTTTGTAGCACGGCGGTGAACGGCGATGGCGTGGTTGCTCGGCGGTGGTCGGCGGCTGGTAGCTCTAGTCGTCGATCACGGCTAGGGTTTTCTGTTTGTAAAAGAGTTTCTCCTTCTAATAACTCACTTACATAGGGATAAAAGCTAGAGTTCTTTTGTTGGGTCTTTTTTTGTTGGGCTTTTCCCTGATAGGCCGGGATAAGGATGTTACAGTTTTTGTGAATTTAGTATGTTGACGTGATCTGGAAAGTAATCTCGAGTCTCTTCACTTCTATTTTTCACACAAGACATAATATTGGATTTTCTGACAGGTATCCAGATGACGTCTACGATCGTATATGGGCTGTCTATACTCCTTGGAGGCCTGACGAGAAAGTGATAAACACCACTCTCACCGTAAACAGTTCCAATCCCTTTGAACCACCACAAGATGTACTTAGAACAGCTTTGACGACGAGAAATGCTAACAAGCCATTGAGAATTGACATGTATGGGGGGAGCTCTGATAAACTTTCTATATACCTTCACTTTGCTGAGATCCAAGCCCTACAACCCAATGATACCAGGGAATTCGACATTTTATTGGATGAAAATATTATTAGTGCAGCTTATAGTCCTAAGATGTTACAAGTTGATACCTTATACAACGAATCTCCCATGCAAGGATACGAGATGAAGCTAGTGAAAACGAAGAGGTCAACTCTACCACCACTTGTCAATGCTGTTGAGAGTTACACGGTTATGGAGTTCCCACATTCAGAAACAAATCCTAATGATGGTATGTTCGTATGTTACCCCATAGACCATAGTGAATGTTTCTGTTGATATTAATTCTTGACTTCCTCAATCACTATATCAGTTGCTGCTCTCAAGAATATCCAAACTACCTATGGACTGAAGATAAGTAGTTGGCAAGGAGATCCGTGCCTCCCCGTACTGCTGAAGTGGAAAGGTGTAGAGTGCAGCTATGCAAATAAGTCTATTCCACCAAGAATCATTTCCTTGTAAGATCATTCTCAAACCCACTTTTACAGGTGAAACTTGTGTCCCTTAATTATGTTTACTTGAAATGTTTTGCTCATGTAAACAGAGACTTATCGTCAAACCAGTTGAGAGGAAGCATAGCGTCTAGCTTACAAAACTTGACCGAGTTGCAGAAACTGTAAGGCTTCTCAATTGTTTGATGAAGGTTTATTTTCTCCATAATTTATCATTATTTTGTGGGAAAACAAGAAAATAAAATAAACAGGTAATAATAACATACTATGGTGGTTGACAAAAAAAAAATATATATATATATAGTATGGTGAGATAGTATTTATTCTCATACTTCAGTCATTCTTGTTGTTTTATTTTATCTGCTGTAACGTTACCTCGATTTCTTCTTTAACTAGCCAGTTAAATACTTATAACAAATAATTTGTTTTCCAAATCAAGAAAAATCCAATGACTTCTTAAACTTCCTACAATTGCTAGGGATTTATCAAGTAATAGTCTGTCCGGAGGAGTGCCCGAGTTTTTAGCCAACATGAAATCGTTGTTGAACATGTAAGTTGCTCCAAAAGCAGAACCAACATTTATTTGCTTCATTTGTGTATTCGGCTTGATTTAGTTACAACGGTGTTATCTGCTTTGTGCAGTAACTTAAGTTGGAACAATCTCACAGGTACAATTCCTCAGGCCTTTTGTAAAAAGATTGGGCTAAAGCTAAGGTAAGAGTTTTCAGTTTTAAATTCGCTTTCATGACTCTCCATCCAATTTTGTGCATTCACTTGTCTTTATGATACTTGTGCTTTGTAGTATTCAAGGAACAAAACTTTATCTGGCTGATAAATGCAAAACTAGCAACACAAGACTCCTTGTACCTGTTGTTGCATCAGTTGCTTCCTTGTTCGTTGTTGTAGCTGTGCTAGTTCTCATTTTTTTTGCCAAAAAGAAAAGAAATTCAAAAGGTACATACAAGACTATGGCACACAACAATCTCATGGAGTTTAGTTCTGATATATGATACCTCCAATACAGTTCGTCGCAAATCACCAATTACTAAGTCAGTAATCTTAACCAAAAAGAGAATGTTTACATATTCGGAGGTGGAAGCAATGACAAATAACTTTAAAAGAGTTCTAGGAGAAGGAGGTTTCGGAACCGTGTATCATGGTTCATTGAATGATACCGAACACGTAGCTGTTAAAGTTCTCTCTCAATCATCTACACAAGGGTATAAGCAATTCAAAGCTGAGGTAATAATATTATTATATCTTGCAATATACACAAAACACTATCATTATTTAAGTTGGAATTGTATATAAAAATTATGTTTCTTACATTCTTGATAATTAAGGTGGAGTTGCTTTTGAGGGTTCACCACACGAATTTAGTCAACCTTGTTGGATATTGTAATGAAGAAGACCACCTGGCGCTCGTCTATGAATATGCTTCCAATGGGGACTTGAAACACTATCTCTCAGGTAAATGTGCCTACTTGCAGAATTATTGGCACAAAACAGTTATCAGTTGTTATCAGTTGTTAGATCTGACATTAATTTATGTCATGGTAAATACAGGAGAATCAGATGATGGAGCTGCTTTAAATTGGGCAAGTAGACTTCGAATCGTTACGGAGACTGCACAAGGTTATTTATATATCATAATTTCAGACTTCCTCAAGTATTTCTTTAGCCATTTGTTTTGTTTTTTTTATTTATTTCAGACCTCAACTGATGAATTGTTTTTTACCTTATAAGTTTTCACAAGAAAATGCATTTCCTTTGTTGATTGTCTAAGAAGAAATATATTTATTACAATAGGATTGGAGTACTTACACACTGGGTGCGAGCCTCCAATGGTCCACAGAGATGTCAAAACGACAAATATACTTCTTGACGAGAACTGTCAGGCGAAACTCGCTGATTTTGGACTTTCTAGATCTTTTATAGTTGGAGTTGAATCTCACGTGTCAACAAATGTCGCTGGTACTCCTGGATATCTTGACCCTGAGTAAGCATTAGTTCACAACTTTAAATCAAACTACAATATATAAATATATGCATTCCTTTTTCAATGGTTAAGATCAATTTGTGTATTCTTGCAGATATTATAGAACAAATTGGTTGACGGAGAAAAGTGATGTATACAGTTTGGGGATTGTTTTGTTGGAGATGATCACAAGCCAACCTGTGATTCAGCAAACCCGTGAAAAGCCTCACATAGCAGAATGGGTGGGATTGATGCTTACAAAGGGAGATATTGAGAACATTATGGATCCAAATCTCAATGGAGATTATGACTCTGGTTCTGTCTGGAAGGCTCTTGAGCTAGCTATGTCTTGCGTCAATCCCTCTTCGTCGGGAAGACCAAGTATGTCTCAGGTTGTTATTGAGTTGAAGGAGTGTCTCGTATATGAGAAATCAAGGAAAGGAGGAAAATCAGACATGGATTCAAAGAGTTCGCTTGAACTAAGTACTAGCTTCACCACTGAAGTGACCCCTGAGGCACGATAAGTAATCTCTACCAAGAAAAACATTGTTTAATACTTCGGCTGAATTTATTCATTCCTTTTAGCAGCTTTTGAAATCTTTGTTAGCTCCTCCATAAAATGTCAAAAGGTTTTAATTTTATGTAAAACTTATTTCTTTCATATCTAAAGTATATGTTGCACTGCCACCTAAAACTCTGTTTAAGACAGATTTGTTTGAGAACAAAGATTTTATTTATTTATTTTTTGTCTCAGACAGTTGAATTTATGAAAACATAGGAACCAAATTCTCTCTTTCTCTAGCTCTCAATGTCAACTTCCAAAAGAACATGAGTGACTGAAATACATTTACGTTTTAAGTGCGGAGACACCAAATACCTAAAATCCTGCTTGTAGTTCATTCCACAAGCTACGCCCACTACAAGAAAACATGGTGTTTTCCGACGGAGTTTCCGCCGTACTTAAATCCGTCGGAAATTACCGACGGAAATTGAAAGAAATAACATCCGTCGGAAATCCGTCGGAAATCCGTCGGAAATCCGTCGGAAAGAAGTAGTCGTCGGTAATCCGTCGGAAATTTCCGACGGCTTTTCGACGACATGTGTCCGTCAATATATTTTCGACGGATTTCCGACGTGTTTTAGATGGATATTATAGCCGTTTGAAATAATATAGCCGTTACCTAGCCATTTGAATATAGACGTTATTGCCGTCGGAAATTCGTCGGAAAGCGCGCACAATTACCTTATAAAACGTATCCACCCTCTCTCATTTACAATCACAACAAAAATAAAAACCTATCATCTACAATTCCTTACCAAAATATCTTCTTCAGATCCTTATTATTATTTTTGATCATGGATGGACAAGCCTCATCAAATTCCAGAGACGGGCCTAATTACAGAGGAATACAATAAAGCTCTGCAGGAATTCATGGCATTTGCGGGTATGCAGAAGAAAGCAAAAAAAAAAAAACGGCAAAATCTACTGCCCTTGTACGAATTGTCGGAATTGTAGATTTATCGTGATAGATGAAGTATGGTCACACATGTATTATAATGGGTTTGTGCCGGGTTATAAGATTTGGTATTATCATGGAGAAAATGATACAATGGTGGATTATGCTAGTACTAGTGAACAGTATATTGGGGATAGCGCTAGCTTAGAAGAACCTGCAATGGAAGTAGAAACCCGTAGGTCTTGTTCAGATGGTGAACGATGCATTTCGTGAAAGTATACCATCGGTTGCTGAGTATGGAGATAAAGGAGAAGAACCTAACTTAGAAGCTCGGAGATTCTTTGATATGTTAGACGCTGCTAAACATCCATTATATGATGGGTGTAGAGGTGGACATTCCCCTTTATCAGCTGCAACTAGGATAATGGGTATAAAGACGGATTTCAATTTAAGTGAGAAGTGTGCGGATGCAATCGCTAATTGTGTGAAACACATTTTTCCAGAAGATAATCTTGCACCGGCATCATACTATGAGATACAGAAACTTGTTGCTGATCTAGGATTACTATATCAGATGATAGATGTATGCATCGACAACTGTATGATCTACTGGAGAGAGGACGCAGACCGTTCGACATGCCCTTTTTGTCGCAAACCTCGGTATAAGGAAACATGTGGAAGAGTGTCAGTCCCATATAAATGGATGTGGTATTTGCCGTTAACCGAGAGATTAAAGAGGTTATATCAGTCAGAGCGCACATCGGGAGCAATGAGATGGCATGCAGAGCATACAATGGATGGAGAAATCACTCATCTCTCAGATGCAGGAGCATGAAAACATTTTCAATTAATGTATCCCAGATTTGTGTAGGAGGCGAAGAACGTATACCTTGGATTATGTACCGATGGTTTCAACCCTTTTGGGAAGCATGGCAGACAATATTCTTTGTGGCCAGTAATTGCAACACCTTACAATTTGCCGCCATCTTTGTGCATAAGACGAGAGTTCTTGTTCCTTAACATTCTCGTTTCTGGGCTAGAGCATCCTAAGAGATTTATGAGCTGCAAATGTTATGGGAGAATGGTGTTGAGGCGTTTGATGTTTCTTGTCAGCAGAATTTCGTCATGTGGTCGGTACTTATGTGGACCATTAGCGATTTTCCAGCATATGACATGTTATATGGATGGGCAACGCACGAAAGGTTATCGTGCCCTTATTGTCAAGATAACACAGATGCGTTCCAATTGAAGCACGGACACAAAACGTCTTGGTTTGATTGTCATAGGTGATTCCTACCAAGCGATCATCCTTATCGTCGGAGCACCACATTGTTTAGGAAGAACCGTCGAGTATTTGATGGTCCACTTCCTGACTTAGATGGACATTATTTGTTGACCCAGTTAAGAGATTTTGGTGCAGAGAGGACCGTTGAATGTGGTGGTAACGGGCATCATCCTGTTGATAGTTGTGGCAACGTGTATAATTGGCACAAGAGGAGTATTTTATGGGATTTGCCTTATTGAAGGACTATATTTTGAGGCATAATCTAGATGTCATGTACATTGAAAATATTATTTTCGACAACATTATGAACACCGTTCTCAATGTCCAAGGGAAGACGAAGGACAATCTGAAGTCTAGATTAGACTTGCAAGACATTTGTTCTCGTAGAGCACTACATGTGACAGGGAATAGGAAGCCTCCGGTCCCGGTTTTCGGTTGGATGAACCTTCAAAGGCCAAGTTTTTTAACTGGATTTATGATAGTGTTAGATTCCCGGACGGATACGCATCTAACCTTCAGAACTGCGGTTATCATGGACAAGGGAAGTTTTATGGGATGAAGAGTCATGATTGTCATGTTGTGATGCAGCGCCTCCTTCCATTTGCCTTTGCCTGTCTTCTACCATGTAATGTCCACGAACCAATTGCAGGTACAATCAATAAATTAATTTTTAATACTTTATACAATAATTTAGTATTTATTTATTCATTTGTTATGCATATTATGCAAGGATTGGTGCCTTTTTCGAGATATATGTTTGCGCTCTCTTACATCAGACGGTATCCGCAACCTTGCGAATAATATCCCCATAATCCTTTGCAATTTGGAGAAGATATTTCCGCCTTCCTTCTTTGATGTTATGAAACATCTACCAATTCATTTCCCTCGAGAAGCAGAACTTGGGGGCCCGGTTCAGTACCGTTTGATGTATCCTTTCGAACGGTATATGTTTCATCTAAAGAAGTAAGGGAAAAATTTGAGCAAAGTGGAGGGTTCTATTATCGCAGAGAGCATCACTAAAGAAACCTCACATTTTGCCGAGTTCTACTTTCCATCACAAGTCAAAACGAAGAGTCGTAGACCAGCTCGACATACCTTTCTATCCGGTCGATGTTCCTCATCTATTCTTAGAGATTGGACGACTTAGTGGAAAAGCCAAGAAGAGGAGCCTTTCAGCATAGGAGCGAGAGCATTTGCATATGTATATTCTCACAAACTGCGACGGAGTTGATGAATATGAGAGGTATTATATTGAACCAAATTATTAATTACTTATTGGGTCCTTGATTATATATATGTTAACGTGATGATCGCTTCAATCTCACATGATGTATATGGCTTATCAATGTTTTGCCTTTTCGAACAAAACAGAGGACGAGCTAATCGATCTCAAACATGAAGAGTTCGGACGTTGGTTAAGAGATTATGTAAGTGTTTTAATTGCTTTGTTTTAAACTATCATATATAAAGAATGATTTAGTTAAATTATTTTTGATTTGATTCGTGCAGGTCACGACATAGTCGGCTAATGGACAAAGATTTTCCACGTGGTTAGAAGAAATTGTGCGCTTTCCACTAGCCACCGTGCAGTCACATGTGATGTATAGCACACGGGGCTACGCTTTAATAAGATTCTTCGGGATGATAGGAGTGGTTCAACTTCAGATTACGGTGTATCGACTCAGTCCGGTGATCTTGTACACTATGGTGTCCTACATGAGATTTTGGATGTTCACTATCCGGGAATGCTCGGCTTGCGATACATTGCATTTTTATGCGACTGATACGACCCATTAGTAGGAAGCGGTGTACGACACGACCAATTTGGTGTTACATCATTACATAGCAGAAGGCAACTCCAGAAATACGAGCCATTCGTACTTCCTTCACAAGCAGACAAAGTTCGTTTTATTCTTTTACATTTATTTGTTAGTATTTTTGCATTTCCGTGGTTAAATTTTTATATGACTTCATTACATGGTGTAGCTATGCTATATTCCCTATCCTCGAGTGACAAACAAGCAAGACCCGTGGATTACAATCACATCGATAAACCAGAGAGGTAGGGTTCATGGGATGTCTGATCATGAACCCATCCAACAAAGCTCCGTAGGTTTAGGTTCAATCGAGCATTCCCTTGAGGTTGACCTTGTTGTTGATTTCACCGTACATGCGGACGATCGGATATTTGAGGATTTAGAGGAATAAATTGACGAATTTGGGGAAACTTCCGATTCAATAGAACCAGATTACTAATCATCGGATTCGGAGTAGTGTTTAAGCGATTTGCATTGTATTTTTTTTTAATCACGTTTTATGAAAACAAATAAAAAAACATGTACTTCTACTTGTACTTTTTAATTCAAAGTAGTTTTTATACATCCCGTACTGGGAAGAGTCCGAGACCGAAGCTCTCTATCAGACTAACTCCAAGAACCATAAGAGTCTCCGAGAAGGGAAGGGACCCGCAGTCCATGATATATCATGGTTTTTACCCCTTTTAAGCCATGATATAGGTCCGTTTTATTGAGTCTTTCTACTATTTTGTAGTGTTTTAGAGTCTTTTACAGGTTTTAGCACGTTTGGAGCATAATTGGAGATATTAGAGCTTTCTGGAGCATTTTGGAGCAAAACAGAAGTTCGTGTAGCTGAGTACCCGATTTGAAGCCTGAGTATCGATCGACACTACCTTAGTATCGGTCGATACTCACTAAAGCACGAGTCGCGACTTTAAATGAAGATTTACAGAACTTGCCACCGATGGATTGAGCTCAAATTTGGACACAAGACAAATATTTGGATTAGCTTTCATTTGGAAGTGGTTTGAGGTCATTCCAACGGTGCGATCAAACGTTATGCCAGTTTTCGTGAAGACAGTCCAGTCTGGCGAGCAGTGACTAGTGTCGGTCGATACTACCTTAGTGTCGGTCGATACTAACTACATGAAAATAGGAAACGCGATTTTTTACAAGTCTTGAGAGTTTGCACCTTGGTCCAGAAGTCTTTAATAATTACAAGAAGCCCCAAAACGTGTTTTAACATTATAATTAGGTTTTTCAGCCACTTTTGTTAGCTAAGCTTTATTTTACTTTTGTTCTGATTGAGAGAGATTGTTTTAGGGATTTTGGGGAGACAACTCTGAACCCCTTTGTTTCTGATTGATTTCTTTTATGCAATTCTATTCAATCATGATTTCTGTTCCATTGATCATGTCTGAGTAGTTCTCTTGTTAGGTTCAGGGTTCTCATAAGGGTTTTCTCTGAATGTTAGGTTAATTGAATGATTAGGATTCATCATCTGAATTAGTTCTTCACCTTAGGTTGTTCCCATAACTAATTCTAGGTTGACGAATCTAGAACTTAGATCTTAGGATAATTGATTAGGCACGAGAGTGCGATTAATTACCTGACAGAACCTAGGTGAGCAAAATAACTATTCGCAAAGAGATTTGGTTTAGTTGTTTTGTGAACAGATCAAACTTGAAATAAAAGCTGGTTTAGACTTTAGGATTCGCAAAGAGATTTGGAATTCTAGGATTTAGACTTAGATAGTTTTCGCAACGAGAGTTGGTTAGCTATACTTTAGTGATTTGAGTTCAAGAATCGCGCTAAATCTAAATCATATTAGTTAGTTTATCTACATTCATTGAATTCCTGAGAAATACCTTGAACCTATCTTCTTTCCAATTGATTCGCAACTTGTTTAAATTACGTATTGCTTTTAATTACATCTTTCTGGTTTAGCTTAATTCGAAACTATACAATCTATTGTGTGAATTCTGGAGTTCTTGTGTTCGACCCCTAACTATACTGCAACAACTGCTTTAGTACTTTTAGGGTATTAATTTGAGCATATCAAATTTAGCGCCGTTGCCGGGGACTCAATTTCGCCATTAGATTTTAGTGAAGAATTTTGTCTAAATCGTCGAGTATCGATCGATACCCCTTGGTATCGGTCGACACCCGATACGTTTTTTTAGTTACTTACGTTCTTGATCTTTTGTGTTTCAGGTGTATGCCTACTCGAGAAACCAGGAGAAACAAGAACACACAACTAGTTGATTTGTCAAACGAGCAGCTAGCACAGTTGGAACGCACACTAAGAAAAGCAAAGAAGCCAGTAGAGATGAACAACAATCCAGTGATTTTGGTTCAGGATGAGGCTGGTGCTTTCAGAGACCGAGAGGGTCATTTGTGCAATGAGGCTGGACAGCGACTTGATGGAGAGGGAAACATCATAATCCCTCCACTAGCTGTCGATGAGATTGCTGCGCGAGCTGCGCGCAACAACGAGGTGAATGATGGGAATGCTGTGGTTAATCGTGCTAGGACGCTTGGAGAGTACAACAGGCCGGATCAGCGATTCGCCCACCTGCTTTCCAGAGGAATGACTTTGAGCTGAAACCCGCATACTTTACTCT
>PKMM01029638.1:0-12110 GCA_002933915.1 Eutrema heterophyllum
CCAATATGTAGGATCAAAGGGTTGCTTTCCAAGCTTACAAATCACCAAGATCAAAGAGAAGAGTACCAAATACAGAGTGTTTTTTACAACTGGGCTTAGACCCCTTATTTTTCAGAGTTTTTCGTCAAAGAGAGAGAGAAAATTAGGTGAAATAGTTCAAAACACGTTTTTACACTATTATCAGAGGCTGGATCGATCGATCCATGTGTGTGGATCGATCGATCCCATCTTTTTCTTCGGATCGATCGATCCGCATCAAACGGCGATCGATCCACTAAATGTCCGATTTTCTGGATCGATCGATCCCTTCATCTGGATCGATCGATCCCATCCTTTTTTGCTCGGTTTTGCCGTTTTTCCGTTCTAGGCCTCCGGACTCCGTCCCGAAATGCCTTTTCATTTGAAATGACTCCTAAAAGACTAAAACAATAAAAAAAGACTCGATTATGTACAAAAAACGCGAATTGGAAAACGTCAAAAACGTCACACATCAGTTCTCCTCACGAATTTTCCTTTTTGATCTTTCCCAAGTGTTTTCTCTTTTGCTTATTACTTTTTTTCCTTTCTCAGACATGGATCTCTACGTGGAATACCGCAAGTATCTCTCCGAGATGAAGGCTCAGACCGATCTTAAGACGGATGAAGCTGTTGGCGGTGTGGGTGATGGCAACACAGCCGTTGTTGAGGATCACATCGTGGTCCTCTCTCCATCCCCAAACCCCGTTGAGACTAATAATGCGTACTCAACAGCTTCAGTCCCAGGATCGAAAGATGTTTTTCCCTTCAATATGAACTCCGCTATGGTGCTTTTCCCTGAAACTCGAGATGATGTCAATGTCCCTTTGCCCAAGCGGGTTCGTTCCGAGGTACGGCTCGTCCCTGTTTCCAAGAAAGCCCACTCCTCTTACTGGAAGAAGAACCGGAGTTCCTCGCGAAGTGAACTGTCTTGTCGTATGAAACAGTTGAAGCACGACTGGGACTTCGGCTACATGGACAATATTCCCATTGTGAGGAATCCGGTTGCGACCGCCCTGCTTAGGCACTACCGTGAAGCGGGAGCAAAGATTTCTCCCTTTAGTCAATTCTCGAAGAGGGGTCTTCACAACTTCACCCGATTCGTGGAAACACTTGGCCGGTTGAGCTTATTTCCTCTTTCTTGTTGAACACGAGTTTGCTTATTCTTATGCCTTCCTTACTTCTTTTTTTCCTTAGTTGATTGCGGCCCAAAACTGTTTCATCGAATGGTACGAGAAGAGACTTCGTGACTTCCCCTCTGGTGCAGACTCTGAACACCGCATTTCCGAACTCACTTCCTAGGTAACTTTTCGTAATAGCAAACTGGTCGCCGAGGCCTAAGAGACTGCTTCTAAGATTTCGGACCTTACACAGCGCAACCAAGGACTCGAGGCTAGGATTGATGAACTCTCGTCCAAGTTGAGGGAGGCATGTCGCGAGCTGACGAGACCCTTGATTCCTTCTCCGAGCTGAGGGTGAAGTGTTGCAACGGGTAATAAACAAGACAGAAGCTCGAAGATCAATGGATCAAGAGACTTTGTTTTGCTGCTCAAAATTCTTTGTAAAACAGGGAGAATTCGAAGACTTCGATGTGAGGAGAAACCACTTTTCTTATTCAATGAAAAACTGAGTCTTAAAAGAACGAATACAAAGCCTTATATAGGCATGGTCTTAAGACACACCCAAAACCCTAATAAAATAGAAGCTTACTCGAGAAAAGGAAATAAGAATAAAAGTCAAAAATAACCAAGAAGCAGAATGACTTGTAAAACACGTAATAGAGATGTCACTACATCAGGTCTCCCGGGGTTAGCAGAAAATTCGACCTCGAATTTTCAGCTTCATCGTCTGCGACATAAGGAACAAGATGCTTCACATTAAAAACATCGGTGGTGTTCATGTGAGGAGGTAATTGTAGACGATACGCAATGTTGTTGATTTTTTCCACGATCGCAAGAGGACCAATCTTTCTAGCCTTAAGCTTGTTGTAAGTTCCAGGTTTAAAACAATCTTTAGTTAGCACTGCCCAAACTAAATCGCTGACTTTGAATTGGACATCACGCCGACGAGCATCAACATCAGACTTGTATTTCGCAGTTGACGACTCCAAGTTGGAGTAAACCTGTTCATGAATCGCAGAAAATTCTTCAACAAAATCACAAGCTCTACCGTGAAAACGAGTCCTGTCTGGAGTGAGAGCAAGATCTGCAGGACCGCGAGGTAAACTGCCGTACACCACTTGAAATGGGCTAAAACCGGTGCTACGATTCACTGCACGATTATGAGCAAAATCCGCTTGGCAAAGAATTGTGTCCCACGTTTTGATGTTATCGCCAACTAGACACCGTAATAAATCTCTTAATGCTCGATTAGTTACTTCAGTTTGACCATCGGTCTGAGGATGATAGGCCAAACCCATGTCTAATTTGGTGCGTAGGAGACGCCACAGAGATCTCCAAAAATGGCTCAAGAAACGTGAATCTCTATCCGAAACAATAGACTGTGGAAGACCATGAAGCTTGTAAACCTCTCGGAAAAACAAAATCGCCACTTGAACTGCATCAGTAGTCTTTTTGCACAGGATAAAGTGCACCATCTTTGAGAAACGATCAACAACGACAAAAATAGAATCGTTAGCTCGTTGAGTCCGTGGTAAACCGAGCACAAAATCCATACTTATGTCTGTCCATGGTTGTGTAGGAACTGACAGAGGTAAATACAAACCGGCATTATTTGCTTTCCCTTTAGCTGCTTGACAAATCCCACATCGAACAATAAAACGCTCAACATCACGTCGTAATGTCGGCCAAAAATTAGAGGTACTGACCAACTTGAGCGTGCGATCCCTCCCAATGTGACCTTCACCATGGAGTTCACGGATCAAATGCAATCGCAAACTACACTCGGGAATACACAACTGAGCACCACGGAACAAAAAGCCATCAAAGAGTAAATACGTAGATCCCACTCCTTGTGCTGCATCACGCCAAATTTTTGCAAAAAAAGGGTCAAGAGGATAAAGATCTGAAAGCACATCAAAGCCCGGAACAATAACATGTAATGTCGTGAGCAACGAATGTCGATAACTCAACGCATCAGCAACTTTATTGAGAGTTCCCGCAGTATGTTTAATGACGAACGAAAATTGTTGCAAATAAGCAAATCAGGAAGCATGTCGCACGGAAACTTTATCTTGTGAGCCCATATGCTTAAGACCATCATGATCGGTGTATAGAACAAACTCGCGATGAAAGAGATAATGCCTCCAATGCTTCACGGCTTGAACGACTGCATAGAGCTCAACATCATATGTGCTATACCGAATCCGAGAACCTGCAATCTTTTCACTGAAGAAAGCGATTGGGCGACTTGAATGGCTAAGAACTGCTCCAATCCCTATCTTGGACGCATCACAATGTAATTCAAATGCCATATTAAAATTTGGGAGAATAAGAACATGTGCTGACGTGAGTTTTGTTTTGATAGCCTGAAATGCAGATTCAGCCTCGGGAGTCCAACGAAAAGAAACAGACTTCATACAGTCTGTGATCGGTGCCGTTATGCTGCTGAAGAGATGGATGAATAGTCGATAAAATGAGGCTAAACCGTGAAAGCTTCGCACTTCCGTGACAGAACGTGGAGTTGGCCAGGACTGCAATGCCGTAATTTTTGCGGGATCTACTACAAAGCCACGCGAAGAGATGATATATCCCAAGAAGAGAGCTTGATCCACACCAAAAACACATTTTTTGTAGCTGCAAATAATTTTTCCCTTTGCAAAACGGACAACACATCACGGAGATAACCCAAATGCTCATCCAAGGATGCACTAAAGATGAGTATATCATCAAAGTAGACTACAACACACCGTCCAATAAACGGTTGCAAAGCTTCATTAATCACACGCATGAAAGTACTCGGTGCGTTTGATAAACCAAAAGGCATGACCAACCACTCAAACAGTCCTTCTCGCATTTTGAAAGTTGTTTTCCACTCATCACCAGGACGAATACGGATTTGATGATAGCCGCTACGAAGATCCAATTTTGTAAAAACAGAAGCTGGCCCGATCTGATCCAAAAGGTCATCGAGACGCGGAATCGGAAACCTGTACCGAATTGTAATCTTATTAATCGCTCTGCTGTCTACACACATGCGCCAAGACCCGTCCTTTTTGGGAATAAGTAATGCCGAGACAGCACACGGGCTTAAACTTTCACGCACATAACCCTTGGCAAGAAGATCTTCAACCTGTTTTCGCAGCTCATCATGTTCTCTTGGACTCATGCGGTTGTGAGGACGGTTAGGTAGCACCGAATCAAGAGCTAAGTCGATGCAATGTTGTATATCTCGCAAAGGTGGCAAACCATCAGGTAACTCAGCCGGAAAGACATCGTTAAATTCAGTCAACAAATCATGAAAAGCCGTAGGAACAGTAGGGATTGAGGACGAGAGCTGCGGTTTAAGACACAGAAGAAAAACAACATCCGTTGCTTGACATTCCGCAAGAATCTCCGATTTTGTAACCAACAATGTTGCCTTGCTATTGTCAACTGAGACAGGAGGAGACTCGACTTCTTTGCTTTTGACTATCGGATCCGCAACAACTTGGGATGGCACCAAACTGATACGCTGGCCTTCATGTGTAAAGCTATGTGTATTAGTAAAGCCATCGTGAATAGTCCGACGATCATATTGCCATGGACGCCCCAAAAGTGTGTGACACGCATCCATTGGCAAGACATCACAACCAACCAAATCTTTGTAATTGACGCCCATAGAAAACAGAACCCGACAACGTTTAGTAATACAAATATCTGTCTTTGAGGTTAGCCAAGCGATCTTGTAAGGAGATGGATGAGGTTCTGTAAACAAAGCGAGCTTCGTGACTGCTTCTTCCGAAATTGCATTCATACAGCTGCCCGAATCAATAACCAAACGACACACCTTTCCTTGTATCGTACAAGTAGATTGAAAAATGTTTGTACGAAGCCATGATTCTTCAATGCCTTGGGAATAAAATAATTCATGCGCAACATCAACATAGGACCCAAATCCCCAACCACGCGTTCCTCTAAATCCTCCAGAACATCTGCTTCATCGCCATAATCATCAAACACGGGATCATCTTTAGCTACCAAACCGCGACGTTGAAGATTAGGACACGCAGATTGTCGATGCCTTGTCTCGCCACACTTGAAGCACTTGAAAGTCGCAGATCGCTGCGGTCCATGAGAGAGATTTCCCTCTGCTAGTTCTGGTATTTTACCTTGCTCCATTGATTTCGACAAACCAGTTTCCGAAACCGAGTTTAAGCGTGTACGTTGAGAATTCCAAGAAGATGTTTGGCTTCGCGCATGCTGTTCAATCAAGACGGCGCGTTGGTGAGCTTCTGAAACTGACAAAGGATCAAATTGAAGCAATACGCTCTGAATTGAAGCGCGTAATCCTCCGATAAATCGAGACACTCGTTGTTCTTCATTCTCTGTTAAAACATTGCGTGCCATCAAGGAGAAAAATTATGAAGCATAATCATCAACGGAGCGATTCCCTTGCCTCAAATTTTGCAGCTTGGTATACAAAGTACGAGTGTAATTGTACAGGAGAAAAGCCTTTCTCATCATTTTTTTTTATTTTTCCCAAGAAGTAACACGTTCTTTCCCTGCTCGAACTCGCGATTCTTTCAATTGTTGCCACCACGCGGATGGGCGACATCGAAATCGTGTTGCCACCAGAGACACACGCATCTGATCAAGGACTTCCTTAAAATCCAGCAGCTCCTCGGTGGTGTTGATCCAATAGAGAAACTCTTCGAGCTGAAGTCCTCTCGTAAATTCAGGTAAATCGAGTTTAAAGCCAGACTCCCATCTCCGTGTATCAATTTGTGGGGCTGCCACGACGTGGCGATGTCGATGAGCACCGCGTTGATTATGTTCGTTGAGCTGTTCAAATTGATCTGCGAAGACATTGCCTTTGTCCTCCTCATCGTCTCCAAAAAATTGGCCTTGCTGTCGCGGTGGCACTGGTGCTGCGTTTTGTTGAGCTTGGACGAGAGTTCGAACGGCGGTTTCCATGGCAGTACACATTGTATTACCCAAACTCTGTTGAAACTCGGTCATCATCTCTCTAAACGCGTCGTTATGCTCCTCTAGCGTCGCTTGAAGGCTCTTTTTTGGTGGCATGATTAGGATTGTTTTGGCCCTTATACCAACTGNGCTTCTCAAAATTCTTTGTAAAACAGGTAGAATTCGAAGACTTCGACGTGAGGAGAAACCTCTTTTCTTATTCAATGAAAAACTGAGTCTTAAAAGAACGAATACAAAGCCTTATATAGGCATGGTCTTAAGACACACCCAAAACCCTAATAAAATAAAAGCTTACTCGAGAAAAGGAAATAAGAATAAAAGTCGAAAATAACCAAGAAGCAGAATGACTTGTAAGACACATAATAGAGATGTCGCTACATCAAGAAGTTTGACGCTCTTAAGTCATCTCGCGATTATGATGTCTATTCGGCTCGCGAGGAAGTTGAGCGCACGATGCATGCGCAATTGAATAACCTAGTGAATAGAGTGAAGAACTACCTTGATGTGAGGGATGATCGTCAGAACCTCACAGTTCTTAATGCTCATGCTAAGGGGAATCTCACCCTTGTGGAAATGCTGAAGCAGGGTGAACCCGTTGATTTTGATGGGGAAATAAGGATGCGCTCCGCGAACTACGCCAAATTCCAGGACGAACTTGGCACTTTTCCATTACCTCCCCTTGACTTATTTGAAGGGTTGATTTCTTCTTTTTATTTGCTTTCCTTTGTATTTGTCCGTTTGTCCGAACTTTGTACCATTCTTCATGAATAAAACAGTATTACCGTGATGTATTATGTTTTTTCTTTTTGTCGTAGCATGAGGGTTTAGATCCCGAGGATGGTCTTTTTCCTTTTACCGTAGTATGAGGATTCAACCATCGTGGCTTTAGGATGATTTTTAGAGCTCTTTTCCCTTTTGTCGTAACATGAGGGTCTGGCTCGTGATATGAGGGCGATCTCTTTCCTTTTACCGTAGTATGAGGATTTGATCGTAATGAGTTCTTTTTCGCTTTTACTGTAGCATGAGGTTTTGACTCGTTTTGAGAGATGATCTCGTTCCTTTTACCGTAGTATGAGGATTCGATCATTTGTTGCATCGTGTTTTCCTTTTACCGTAGTATGAAGATACGATTTTAAATGAAGATTGTCTTTTTTAGTGGGTGCTTGACTTCGCAAGCTGCCTACGTACCCATTTCGGGATCAAGCTGATTCGTAGTTCTGTATTGACAAAAGATGTTTGTCATTTCAGTAGTGATACTTCTTTAGATGCATCGCATTCCATGGACTTCGTTCTAGGATTTTATCCTAACCTTCTAGTCGATAGACTCTGGGTCTCACCACCTCGGGTATCTTGTAAGCACCTTCCCATATGGTACTGAGTTTCCCGGCATCCTTTTTCTAGTATTTTGAAACATTCTTCATAAAAAAAAATCTCCTTCGTTGAGAGGTCGCGGTTTTACCTTCGAGTTATAAAGTGGAGCCGTTGTTCGATGATACTCCTGAATGCGTAGTTGGGCTTTATCCATTAGTTCGTCCACCATGTCTAAAGCTTGCTCCAAAGCTTTGCAGTTGCTTTCGTCGTCTTCGGGGCTAGCTTCCCTTAGAAGGCTCGATACTACTCTTTCGGCCGGTACCATTGCTTTAACTCCGTATACGATAGAGAACAGAGTCTCTTTCGTCGCCCGATGTGGGGTGATTCTAATCGCCCAAAGGACTCCGGGCAACTCATCCGCCCAGTCGCCTTTGTAACCTTCTAATCTTTTCTTCAGATTATTCAAGATATTCTTGTTTGTTGCTTTGGCTTGTTCGTTTCCTTGTGTGTAGTATGGAGCTGAGTTGTTGAGGCGAATCTTCTATTTATCGCATAAATCCTTCAGCCTTTTTGAGATGAAGTGCGACCCGTTATCTGTCACGATCTTGTATGAGAGTCTGTGGCGACAAATTATGTTCGTTCAGATAAAACGTTCAACCACAAGTGAAGTAACATTTTTGAAGGCCTTTGCTTCTGCCCATTTTAAGAAATAGTCTGTTAAGACTAGTATAAACTTCACTCCTCCAGTTGACGCGTGCATCGGGCCAATTACATCCATTGACCACCGCATAAATGGATATGGTGAAGAGACGTATGCGATGACTTCGGTTGGCCGGTGGATATGTGGGGGCATGTCTTTGAGATTTTTCGCACTTCTGTGAATAGGCTTCGCAATCCGCCATCATGGTTGGCCAATAGAGGCCTTGCCTCTTAATCCGATGGACCATCGTTCTCCCACTTGACTGGTTTCCAAATTCTCCATCGTGGGTTTCCTTTATCGTGAGCTTGACCTCTTTTCCGTGAATCCGTTTGAGGTAAGACCCACTGATACTCCGTTTATATAGCTTTCCCCTTATAATCATAAATCGTGCGCTGATGACTTTTAACTTCTGCGCATCCCATTTGTTTTCTCGTGTTATCCCATTGGATATTGATGCTGCTAGGGTTTAGCATAGCTTCAGGTAATAATATTTATTACCCTAGGTAACTGCAAGTGCACAGCAGTGCGATGTAGTACTTAAGGTATCGATCCACATGGAATCCTCGCTTACCTACAAAACCTTAGAATTAGAATTAGTAAGGAAGTCTAAGACAAAAATAAGGTTTTTGGATAGGTTGTCACGATTCTAGATGAATGCAAAGAAAGAAAATAAGATGCTACTAAAATAATAAAGACTTATGTTGAGTTGACAGGGATATCTCTAGGATATGATCGATTCAAAGTGCGGTAACAAAGCTCTTGTAAAATCGATTCTAGTAACCCCACAAACTCGAATCACGATTAGAAAATTGACCTACTCCCGCAGCGTCAATTACAATGTTTAAACATTCTAAATTACTCAACTCCCGCAAGTAATCAAGAAGTTAAACACACATATATTGTCCAGATTCGATTGGTTCACAAAGTTTCATAACTCAACTCCCGTAGGTTATTACGCTTTGCTCTTCTCAAGCTAGGTCGGGTTAATAAATTCAGCACTCCTGTGGTTTTATCAATCCTAAGATCAGTTTCTAAATCGTCACACTAGATTTATGCATAAAGAATAAGCTTAGAAGAAAGAGTTCTAGAATTCGGCTAAGTTTATCTCGCGAAGATCCTTATCGAACATAGTCGATTCCCTTCGATGGAGCCCTTAAACTCAACGACGAATTACTCAAACATAATTAAAAGCGAATACATAATTAAAAAAAAACAAGAGATGGTAGAAGAAGTCTCTCGATTTTAAGAACTAAGTCCGGAGAGAACTTCTCAACCAATCTCGAGAAGAAAAGTAAATGTGAAATAATTGCAAAGACATAAATTAAGATTGCATAATATAAAGAATAGAATAGAAAAGAGGGTTCAAGAGAAATCTCTATCTCCCTAAACAAATAACGAAGAACATAAAAACCTTAGAAAATCGTGATGGTGGCTCCCAAATGGGCACCCAAAAGAGGCACAATGAGGCACACGAAATAAGGTCTGATAGACTACATATAGGTCTTCCACTACAAGAAAAGTTGTCTATTGCCAGAATTTTGCCACAATCTTTTCGTGATAATTATTTTTTACCACAAACTTTAACAAATTTGCCACGAATAACGATTTTTAAAATTTTGTTGCATTTTGTGTCAAATTCGTGTCAAATTTGCCACGTTGACAAACATTGTGGCAATTTGTGGCAAATTTTACCACAAATTGCCACAAAAAATTCGTGTCAATATTTGCCACAAATTATTAGAATTTTTTCTGTCAAATTTGCCATGACACAATAAACGTGGGAATTTATGGCAAATTTGCCACAAAATTAAAGCCTTTGTAATTTGTAACAATTTTCTATGCGATAACCATGGATTTGCCACAAATTTAACGAGATAACCACGGATTTGCCATAAATTTATCTGTGGCTATACAAAAATATAAACCCTAAACTCTAAACTCTAAACCCCAAACACAAACCCTAACCATTAATCATAAACTCTAAATCTTAAATTGTAAATTAGATCTTACACATAAACATCAAATAATATACAAAAAATCTAACAATTGCAAAAATTTCGAATATAATCATTTTATAAATTTTAAATTCTAAACCTCAACCACAAACCCTTAACCCTTAACCCTAAACCCTTATAAACCTCTAACCCTTAGTATTCTTGTCTCGGAATATATTTAGTTTTTAGAATTTAGAATTTTTGTTAAAATATAAACATTGAAATATGTTGTTAATTTTCAAAAACCAAAAAGAATCAAAAGTTTAAGCATTGCAATTGAGAAGGCAGTTCATGAAGAAATTGATTACATTTCCCGATGCGTTAATATCAACCAGGGTAAGCAACAATCCCATCAGTACGATGCAATATTATTATAAACATAAAAAAAAATTACAATTAAACTTAAAAGCAATAACAAACTAAACAATTTTCGAGACAAGAATACTAAGGATTAGAGGTTTATAAGGGTTTAGGGTTAAGGATTTGTGGTTGGAGTTTAGAATTTAGAATTTATAAAATGACTATATTTGAAATTTTTGCAATTGTTAGATTTTTTGTATATTATTTGATGTTTATGTGTAAAATATAGTTTACAATTTAAGATTTAGAGTTTATGATTAAGGGTTAGGGTTTGTATTTGGGGTTTAGAATTTAGAGTTTAAGGTATTTTCCTCCGGCACGGCTAGTTCTATCATGAAGTCTGCCAGAACTTGGGATTCAATGGTTGTCTGAGGTTTATACTCGATGTCGTATTCACTAAGCTCGATTGCCCATTTAACTAGTCTCTAGGACTGACTCATTACATGCAAGATGGAACGAAGCGGTTGGGTTGTCACCACGATTATTGAGTGTGATTGGAAGTATGGTCTTAACTTCCTTGTTAATACCACCAAGGCTAACGCAAGCTTCTCGATGATCGGGTACTTTGTCTCAGCATCAACCAATGTTTTGCTTACATAGAACACCGGCTTTTGCTCTCCTCGGTCTTCCCGAATTAAGACCCCCGACACTGCTATGTATATATATAGAGGTTCCCCGTCAATGGGCTTGGATAGCACGAGAGGTTCTGTTAAGTATTTCTTCAGTGATCTAAAAGTTTCTTCGCATTCTTTACTCCAGGCGGAAATTTTTTTTCCTTTTAACAACTGGAAGAAAGGAAGACACTTGTCGGTTGACTTCGATATGAACCAGTTTAGTGCAGCAACATTTCCGGTCAATCGTTGAACTTCGCGCTTTGTTCTTGGGGAGGGCATCCCTAAGAAAGCATTAATCTGGGCTGAGTTAGTCTCGATCCCTCTTCGGGTAACTAGGTATCCCAAGAATTCTCCTGATGCGACCGTAAAAGTGCACTTCGCCGGGTTGAGCTTCCTCCCGAAGTGGTTCAAGACTTTGAAAAATTCTTTCAAATGCTGGACATGTGAGTTAACTTCAATGGATTTAACCATCATATCATCGATGTAAACTTCCATCGGTTTGCCAATCTGTCCTACGTACATCTGATTAACCAATCGCTGGTAAGTTGTCTCGGCATTCTTCAATCCGAAGGGTATCACCTTATAACAATAAATCCCTTTATTGGTTATAAAAGAGATTTTTTCTTGATCTTCGGGGTTCATTAGGATTTAATTGTACCCGGAGAAAGCATCCATAAAAGCGTAGTGCTAGTTGTGAGTGAAGAAGATTGTCCTTTTCTCCTTGCCCTTTCTCTTGCTTTTATACTCCGGATCCGTGTTTAACGTTGTCATTTACTTCGCTTGATTCGTCATTAATTGCATTTAATCATAGGTTTGAACGAGTCTTCGATCACTTCGGGATTGACTGATAACTTGACATTTATTCCCCTTTGACCGTAAGTCACTTTGGTGTGTCTTTCAGCTTGGTCATTCACTTCGCCGTTGTCTTTCACTTCTCTGGCATTTTTACTTCTTGTTTGGGTCTGGTTTACTTGGCCGGGATTTACACGCCCATAATATGACATAATGCGTATTCGGGTAATCATATATA
>PKMM01029708.1:0-12306 GCA_002933915.1 Eutrema heterophyllum
TAGCAAGCTTTAATCTCCAATTCCACTTAGTTCACTAATCACCCTAGACATCAACTCTCATTGGCTACGCATGAAAAGCTCACAAAAGGTTCCGTTCAAGCATTTCATCGAACATGTATCGGGCGTGAAATGCTTAAGCTCTAGTTTTGATCTCTCAATCTAAATCTAGCATTAAGAGCTAACCTATGTGAAGGATCTAACAAGGATCAACCTAATTCATCATCATCTAACCATCAAGACAATCAACAAATGATGCTAATACACACAATCTATGTTATTCCTTAGGTTAAGATCACTAATTATGACTAATCCTCTCTCAAGGCACTAATCACTTTGCTAATCACTAAATCAAGATCAAATTCTCATTTGTGATGAAATGATTAGCAAGCATTAAGATCAATATTCAAATAAACCAATAAAAACCTTAAGCAACTACTCTCATAGGTTAAGAATGTTTATCTCTTTTCCAAGTTCTTTGGGGAATTTCATCAAACACCTTGTGGGTGTGAAATTCCCAAAAATCTAGATTGACTCTCTCAAGCCCAATATATCATTAAGTTCACTTAGAAAGAAAGGAAATCAATGATTTAGAATCTAAACATCACAAATCAATCATCAAACCATCAATAATCAAGCATAATCCAAAAACCAACAAAAACCTTAAAGTCTAAACATGGAGAACAAAAGAGAAAGAGACATAAAGATAAATAAATTGCATAAATAAAAGATAGAGTTGAAGAAATCTTCTCTAGAGTGCCATTTGTATGAAGAACAATCAAAATCCCTCCAAAATCATAAGAAGAGTTTGGGATAAAACCCAACTCTAGAAAGAAGAAAACTTCCCTCACAAAAATTAGGTTTTTGGACTATTTAAAGGAAGGTGGGCGAACCGGGTCAACCCGGGACAAACCGGGTATTGACCCGGTTGAAATGGGTCAAATCTGGTCTTGAGTGGCTTCAATACCGAGCCCACAGATCGGTGCAACTGATCGGTGTAGTTGCTGGGCTTCAACTCTGGGCAGAACTCGTTTGGGCGGTAGACAGACATGTCTTTGCTAAATCTGATGTATCTTTTGAACCACAGCTCTAAACTACCTGAAACGACCTCCAGATGACAGCTAACTAAATTATCTAGAATTTCTTTGAAGACTTCCGAAGCTAATTCGGATTGGAGACCCTTCGTTCGGGCCGATCTTTCAGACCCATCGGGTGAGCTCGGCTGGTTTGGGTGAGATACCGATGCCACGGGTCGGTATTGTGCTCGGAGCTAAGGATTTTTTGCTCCTGTTTGCATACCGAGCATCTACACCGAGCTGTGGACTTGGTGTAATGCCCTGAGGTTGCTACGCCGAGTGACAATACCGAGCAGTGGACTCGGTATTGAAGAAACCATCTCGGCCATGCGGAAACGTCTTCAGTAAAACCTCGATAACTCCCTATCCAGATGTCCGAATGATCCGATTCAAACTCCTCGGGACAGCCAACTCATCCCTCTACAACTTTCATGAAAGTCATTGGAGCTGAGTCAGATCGGAAAGCTTCCGTCTAGCCACATCTTTCCGGCGTCTCGGATGGACTTTGCACTCTACTTTGGTCCATTTCTCCAATTATGCCCAAATTGCCTCCAAACACCTAGAAAACACTCCAAAACATGCAAGAACTCACTAGGACCTAATGCAAATGTCTTAAACTCTAAATGAGACCTAAATGCAAGACAAAACCATGATTATGCATGCAAATGACACAAAACTCTAAGTAAAATGTATGCTAGAACATGTAAAATATGAAGATATCACTGAACATCGACATGGCCTCTAGGTGGGACGTCTCTTGTTTTCTCCTCCTCGGAGATAAAATCTAAAGCTTGGTGTAGGGCGTTCTAGAACATTAGAGGCGCCTCCAGTATTAGCTCTCTTCTGAAATCCGATATGTGGTGCAATCCCCTTTTTAGCACGTTGATTGCGACTTGATCGTTCGCACCCCCTATTTGCGAGACCGCTGCTTTGAATCGACCTATGAAGCTTCGCAATGGTTTCGCCGGATCTTGGGTCAGGCTCCATAGGTCGACATCGGAGGGTCCTTGCTTTGTGAGCACGGCGAATCTCTCTAGGAACTGAGCAGACAGTTGGCGAAAGTTGTCGATTGAGTCTCGCTCTAGGTTCGAGAACCAGTCAAGTGCAGCATCCTCTAAATGTTCTGCGAATCGGCGGCAAAATCTTGCGTCTTCTTTATTTTCCTCTAGTCGGCTCGGCACATCGCCATGCAAAAAATTCTAATGTGGTCGTTCGGATCGGGCGACTCATCGTAAAATGGAATTTTGACTTTTTCCTGATCGGGGATGATTGCCTCGGTGATCCTCGTCGTAAAGGGGGTGCGTCGTGCCTCAGGTATTCGGTCGGTTTTGGGAGCTACGCTGATTGCACACTGCTCTGTTGGGCGGGTAGTTCGCTTCTCGGCGTCACCTCTAGTTGAGAATGCTTCGTTCTTATTCGTTTCACCTATCCAAGATCGGCTTGTCCTTGCCAACTCGTCGCGTCGCGTTCGACACTGGTATATTCTTAGCTCGTCAGCACGTTGCATTTGCTCCACCTAGAGAATATTTTCTTCCTCTTCTGTTAGATTGTTGTCGAAGCGGCCCGAGCTGTGGATACTCTCTGAACATGCTTCTTCCCGCTTGTTGCGTTGATTCTAATCCATTCTCATCAGCTAGTTGACAAGTCGCATCTGTTCAATCCAGAGAAGGTTTCCTCCCATGAAATTGTTGTCGAGCCGACTCGGGTCGGGGATATTCTCTGCGGCTTGTGGTCCTTCTTGTGCTGAGTTGGGTTTGCCATTTATGATGCAACATGAGGTGCCAGTTCCTTCGGTTCGGGTTGTCTCGTCATTGGTATTTCTCTCGGGGTAAATTCCCAGGGGCGTTTCCGGCTTGACGATTTGCTGCCTTGTTCTGCGATCTGACCGAGATGGATCGGATGAGAGCTGTTCTGCCACTGCTGGTGTCACCCCTCTGGACGGGTATGGTGATTGGAATCTTCTTGCCGAGGTCATCGCGGGGATCGAGAAGTCGAGGGCGGTTGGACTGAGATCGAGCCATCGTGATCAAAGGATATCTCCCATGAGTCTTGCCTCTTCTGGTACCAAGGTGAGTTCGATTTTCTTGAAACGTCCCGAGGCATTGGTTCTTTCGCCTAGGTTTCCTTCATCATTGGCGTTATCGATTGTCCCGAGGTGAGATCTTGCTGGCTCAGGAAATTGTTGCTTCGGTCCGAGACTCGATCGAGATGGATTGAATAAGAGTGGTCTTGTCGCCACAGGTGTCACCTCTCCAGAAGAATGCAAGGGTGGTGATGCGTCATGAACCGAGGCGGTCCCATGTGTTGAAAAATTGAGAACCGTTGGTTTGGGGTGGAGCCTTGTGAGATCTCTTAGGAGCACGTCCGAGCCGAGGTTTTCTGTTTGCCAGTCACTGGTCCGACCTTCCGAGATCAATGCCTTGACCTTTTCTGATAAGATTTTGTTTAGCTTGTCCTGCTCCTCTGTCTTCTTTAGTAGCAAGGTGATCATGTCCTTCAATTCGGCTAAGGGCACCGACGTTATTTCCACGGCTGCTACGAGAGTGCCGCTAAGATCGATCGTTCAACCAGTTGTACCTTCTACGTTGTTGTTCACTTCATCGCCGATTCTCTGCTGGTCTCCGGCCATATCTTCTGATCTCGTTCCTGGTATTTTTGCGAGTAAGAACTTCTTATTCCCCACAGATGGCGCCAAACTGTGAGAGTCAAAACTCACACAATCAACTTTTGTCGAGACTTTAGAGGGAACAGTAAGAGATCCAAAGATGGTTGCTTTATTGTTGTCCGGAAGCGTATGAGTACAAGAGCAAGTTGCTCTAGCTATTGCTAGGGTTTCAAGATGGGATCTCTTACAAGTGATTACGAATACTATTTATGCAAGTTCGTGTTAGCAAGAATCTCGAACATGAAAAGGAATATTTCCTTATTGCTTTAGGCGGCCACCGACTTAGGCTGGGGTAATTGATGACATGGGCCCATAACTCGGCCCACATGAAATGGCGAATGATTTGCACCTCGGCCCATTCGTAATCTGATGGGCTTGGCCTTTCTCTTCAAGGGGAGTCGATTTGTCTCGGCTCGGCTCGGCTTTAATCCTTTCGGGCGGATCGTGCGAGGGCGCCCTGTTGTGGTTCGGGTCCCTCTCTCTCTTGCCCTCTTCGGGGTCGGTATATCTTGTTGCCTTGGAACGTTAAATCTCGAGTGGGTGAAAACCGACCCCAACAATAACGCCTATGAAAATTCAAAGATATACAAGGAAAAGACAAAAGCGTACCATGACAAGAAGATCATACACCGATCATTCGCTACAAACAGCAAGGTTCTCCTGTTCAATTCCCGTCTAAAACTCTTTCCCGGGAAGTTACAATCAAGGTGGTCTAGTCCTTTCACGATAGAGGAAGTTAAGCCATACAGAGCCATCGTTTTTTGGGGTAAAAGTGGAGACACATTCACAGTTAACGGACAGCGTATCAAGCCATACCTCGCGGAACCAGGAGAAGATGAGAGAGGGGTACTGGCTTTGATTGATTCACCATCCGCTTGATCCAGCAACAAAGTCGGGCTAACGACTTAAAACAAGCGCTTAGTGGGATGCAACCCACTCGGTATTTTTATTATTCCCGTTTTCAATTACATTTTAGATTATTGTTACTTGGTTTTTGTTTCTTTTAATTTCAAGCTCTTAAACGAAGAACGAATGAAAAATGGAAAATCAACTACGACATCTCTATAACAGTTGGCAAGCATCCCGAAAAGGTAAGCGTACCTCACCATATCAAATTCAAATTGAGTTTCTTACCATCCTCATGAATTTTTTTCAGACTGAGGACAGTGTGATTTAAGTCGTGGGGAGGATGTTCATACCTTACTAACGTAATTTTGTTTGTTTTGAGATTGTTGTTTTTCTTGGAACAAAATTTTATCGGATTTTTCAAAACAGAGATCTACGTGCTTCTACGCTATTTCCACGTGCCTGCTCTTTTGTGGTTTAGTACTAGACTAGGCGGTAGCTAAAGTGCTTGAAATGCGACATCCCCAGAGGATTTCGACCCATAGAGATTCTTTCTAACAGGATATACTAGCTCACTTTATTTGAACTTAATCTATATTTAATTTTCTTATCAAAGGTTTTAGGCGAGAGAAAGAATCATACATCTAGGAAATCTTTTCCTTTTTACCACTCTTTGTTTTCCTAGATGACCAGTTCATCTTTAGCTAGTACCCCACTCGAAACTTAACCATTGTTCAAACCTCATGCAACTCTCTTTGTGCCTTATGTGCAGATATGTGCGAAATCGCCGGAGAGGGAGGAACGACACAGTTTTTAGTCACTAAAGACGATGACAATACGCGATTGGTGGAGGTGAATTCAACAAAGACGAGAGATTGGTTTTGCCTTGGAAAACTCAAAAACATGGTAAATTTTTGTGCCCCTAAGACTCTGTCTCAATAAAGGCGTTTCCCCCTTTCGTTCAAAAAAAAAAACAAAAAAAAAATTTCAAAAATAACCGAAAGGGAAAGGAAACAAGAGCCTAAAAGAGTCTAGGTTTGTCAAAATTACTATAAGGCATCCATGGTTCTTTTGTGAGAAGTTTGTCATTCCGAGCCCACAGAAAAATCTAAGTCTGGGGAATGACAAAAAACTTCTGTTTTCGGAGTAAGGAGGAAGTGCAACATTTTTACGCAAGAAGAAGTGACCGGAAGCTGTGGTTATAAACAGGTCCATCCTCTCTTGCTGTTTTCCACAATATCTAGCATCCTTCGACGAAAATACGGTAACCCGAAACAATTTTTAACCTCACCTCTAAATGCCCTTAATGCCTAGCCTCGATTGTCTTGGTTAGTATTTTTGATAAGAATCACGCAACCTTTTAATGAATTTAAAGAGCTAGTTGACTGGAAGTTAAGTTTCGAATGGTTAGATTTTTGCATGACGGATACCGTGGACTAGCGTTGCAGTACTTTAGTGAGAATTTTCCAGACTAAGCCCGATTGGTGCATTGCGTTGGTTATGGTTTAGAAGGACGGTTACTGAGATTTTTGTTAGTTCCTATTTTTTTATGGATCACTTTAATATCTTATGCATGTATTTTAACTCTGTTTTCAATGGTTTTCAAGTGATTTCCATGTTTTAGTATTTTGAAAAACATTTCAGGTAACTTGGGATAAAAGAGTACATTTCGGAACAGAAGTACGTTTTTGGATAAACTCGAACTGTCAGAAGTCTTGCAATCAAAGAAGGCCTTCTCACCGTCTGATCATCACCAAATTTGGACACAACAAAGTAGATACAACCAGCTTTCAAATGCAATTGGATTGGAGACGATCCAATGGTTGGATCCTTAAATATACCTGAAGCACTAAAGGTAGATGAAGCTACCTCGAAGAGAAGACCACCGCGGCAGGAGAGCCCCGAACCGCAGCCAAGAAGCATTTCGCCGCGCTTGGAAGAGTTTGACCTGTGGCCAATCACCTGTTCGCCACGGCCAGAAGCTACCCACCTGCGGCCATTGCATGTTGCGACCAAAACAGTTCATTTCTTCACCCAAGGCCATAACTGTCTTTTCACATTATACCCTAAACGAAGTAGAGGTTATAAATACTCGTTTTAGGTCATTCTAAGAGCTGAGTTTGTTTTAGACCAGAGAAGACAAGAGAAGAGAGAGGCGACATCAAGGAAGAGGAGGAGGCGCAAGGAGATCATCATTCGATTTCCGTCTTCATCCGTGTTCCTCGTTCTTACTTTCTTATCTCTTTAACTCTGCAATACTTTATTACTTTCATGATGTTTTGTTACAGTATGATTGAGTAGTTCCCTCGTTTGGCATAGGGATCCCAAGGGGCTCTCATGGATCAAATAATTAATAAGCTATTGGATTAAGACTTCGATTAGGGTTCTTCATTTTATCCTTATTGTTAATGCTTTTGCTTGATTATTCATCTTTGCACTTGAACTTAGGTATTTTTAGAACTACGAAAGTATTGGATCCATATGCTTGACCTAGGGTAGACGAGCAATAATGTCACAAGATTTCGAAAGTATACTTGTGGAGGAATTGTGAGTGTTAACGACTTTTGAGTATAATCACTAACTTTTTGCGCGGCCGGAGACAAAAGCTACCGGTCGAGTACTAAAGTTTTAGGTGTGTAGAGTGTATGAAAGTAGACTACACATAGTGTCCGTGTTCCAAGTTCGAGAATACAAAGATAACAAATAGTTGTCTTAAAAATCTTAGTCAATTGCTTATAATATTCGATCATGATCCCTAAGGAGTTCCCGAATGCCTAGCGTTCCGTTTAATTGCTTACAACCTCGTTTATTTTATCCCTTAGTTTAAACTTTAGCGACACAAACCAAATCCAAATTATTTATGTTCTAGTTTGATTTAAGTATCCGATTGATTCGCACCAAAACAACAAAATCTATGTGGTTCGACCCCTAAGTACTACAACGCATGTTTGTACACTTGCAGACATTTAGGGTTATAAAAATAAAACATGAAGCTTAGTTACAATCTGTTCGCATCAACCTCACTTGAATGACGAAGAAAAAGAGGCAGGGTATTGCCGATTCTTCGCCAAAAATCTAGTCGGACCCGCACTCGAGTGGTTCGCGGGATTAGAAGAGAACTCCATCGAGAATTTCACACAGCTCGTTTTGGTCTTCCTAAAACAATACTCCGTTTTCATGGAAACCCAAGTAACCGAAGCCGATCTATGGACCTTAAAACAAGGACCCCAGGAATCACTCCGATCCTACGTAACCAGATTCAAAGAAATCAAAGCCAGAATTGCCGACCTTAATGAAGGAGCAGCATTAACTGCCCTAAAGCAAGGACTATGGTACTCTGCCGAGTTCAAACAAGAACTAACAGTTTGCCGTCCCATATCACTCGACGACGCACTGCATCGATCTTCTTCCTTCAAAAATTACGAGGAAAAAAAAAGAGCTAGAACAACAATTCCAAGAAGGCCTGCTAACAGCGCGGGGCGCTCTAGCTAAAAGAATAGTCAAAAGAGAACCAGCAAGCAAAAGACTACACTTCTTCGCTATCGACGACGCGCCAGAGGGCGGAAGATCAAATTTTGACGCAACTAAATTTTGCGCACACCATAAAAATAAAACGATGTAACGACCCAACAGTCCGCGGACCTCGCAAAGACCTAGTCACATCTGTCTGAAGGACCGACCTCGTGACCTTCTTGAAGGAAAACATTAACACCTTTGCATGGACAACCTCCGACATGCCAGGGATCGACCTCGGAGCAACCTCCCACGAGCTAAATGTTGGTCCCACCTACAAACCCATAAAATAGAAATGTCGATAGGCCAAAGCGGTTAACGACGAAGTAGACAGATTACTGAAAGTCGGGTCAATCAGGGAGGTGAAATACCCCAACTGGTTAGCCAACCCAGTAGTCGTCAAAAAGAAAAACGGGAAGTGAAAAGTCTGTATCGACTTCACAGACCTCAACAAAGCGTGTCCTAAAGATAGCTTCCCACCTCCACACATAGATCGATTGGTGGAAGCCACAGCCGGACACGAACTACTATCCTTCATGGACGCTTTTTCTAGGTACAACCAAATCCTCATGAATCCAAAGGATCATGAAAAAACCGCCTTCATAACAGACCACATAACGTACTGTTTCAAAGTTATGCCATTCGGCCTGAAGAACGCTGGAGCGACCTACCAGCGCCTAGTAAACAGAATGTTCGCTGAACAGCTCGGACAAACGATGGAAGTTAACATCGATGACATGCTCATCAAGTCTTCGAAGGAAAACGACTACATGACTCAGCTCAAGGAATGCTTCGCGATCCTTAACCAGTACAGAATGAAACTCAACCCGGCCAAATGCTTTTTCGGAGTAGCCTCTGGAGAGTTCCTCGGGTACTTAGTAACAGAACGAGGAATCAAAGCAAATCCAAAACAGATCGCGACTTTCCTCGAAATGCCTTCACCAAAAACAACAAGAGAAGTGCAAAGACTAACTGGGAGAATAGCGGCCCTAAACCGATTCATCTCCCGGTCAACAGAAAAATGTCTCCCTTTCTACCAGCTCCTCAAAGGAAACAAAAAGTTCCAATGGGACGAGAAATGCGAGGACGCGTTCAAATAGCTCAAAGCATACTTAAGCAAACCCCCGATACTATCCAAACCAGTAGAGGGTGAACCGATGTACCTCTATTTCGCGGTCTCTCCTGCCGTAGTGAGTGGCATCTTAGTCCGAGAAGAACATAACGAACAGAAACCCACCTATTATGTCAGCAAAACGCTGATAGACGCGGATACAAGATATCCAGCAATGGATAAATTAGCTCTCGCCGTCATAATGTCCGCAAAAAAGCTACGACCCTACTTTCAGTCACACTCCATAGTAGTCATGACATCGCAGCCCCTGCGCCATTTTGCACAGTCCTAGCCAGTCAGGACGATTAGCCAAATGGGCGATCGAGCTCAGTGAGTATGATATAGAATACCGAACAAGAACCTGCGCGAAAGCACATGTACTAGCAGACTTTGTCATCGAGCTAGCTCCTATAGCTATCGACGAAACCTCCCCAAACAAGAAATGGGTACTCCACGTAGATGGAACATCCTCGAAACACGGATCCGGGGTAGGAATCAGACTCCTATCCCCAACTGGAGAAGTACTCAAACAATTGTTCAGATTAGCCTTCAACACCTCCAACAATGAAGCCGAATACGAAGCCCTGATCGTCGGGCTCAAGCTCGCTCTCGGTATAGGAGTCAACGAGGTGAGCGGATTCAGCGACTCACAGCTCATCACTAGCCAGTTCCAAGGAGATTACAAAACTAGAGACGAACATATGGAGGCCTATCTCAAGGTAGTCCGCGGACTGGTAGAACAGTTCGCCAAGTTTGAACTCACAAGGATCCCCCGAGGAGAAAATACATCCTCAGACGCTCTCCCAGCACTCGCCTCCACCTCCGACCCACTGGTCAAAAGAATAACACATGTCGAAGGGATTCAAAAACCCAGCATTAACATACCAACCAAAACAATTTCAATCAATATGATTACAACGACAGACATAGCCGGACCTTCCAACAGCCCGGGAAACAGTACCGAAAACGAAAGTACATAGTCCGCCCCCAAAATCTACGAGATCACACAGCCCGAAGCAATGGAGCCCGTCGACCCTGATCACGAAGAACACACTTCGGACGAACCGACATCAGCCGAAGCAAATATGGCCGAACCCGTCGAGCTCGAAGGGGAAGATGAGGATGAACCCGATGAATACGAGGAGTTCTTAAACAGACTAGACTGGAGAAGTCCCATTATGAAGTACATCCAAAACGGCGCCGCACCGTCAAACAAATGGGTGGCACGAAAGCTAAAAGCTAAGAGCTCAAGATACTGTATAATCGACAACAGATTATACAAGCGGAGCGTGTCCGAACCATACATGTTATGTGTCCACGGAGAAAAAGCCCTCACCATTATGGCCGAAACCCACGAAGGCTCCTGCGGACGCCATTCCGGGTGACGAGCTCTAGCCATAAGAATAAAACGACAGGGCTACTTTTGGCCTACCATCATCGCTGATTGCGAGAATTATTCCTCGAAGTGCGACAAGTGGCAAAGACACGCACCGATGATCCATCAACCAGCCGAAAAGCTCTCATCGATCTCGGCCCCATATCCCTGGCAACAGCGCCAATTTTTGATAAGCTCAAAAGGAATACCCTAGAGGTACTAGCAGCTAGGTCGTTGTAGTACTTAGGGGTCGAATCCACAAAGCCTCAAGATCACACAATAGACTATATAGGTTCGAATTAAGCTAAGTAAAATCAATGAGAATAAGAAATAAAACAAAGCAAATAGATCTATTGAGAATTCGATGGAGGTAAAAGCTAAGCTTAAGGAATTTCGCAGAGATTCAAGAAAAGCATATGGATAGAACGTAGAGATTCTAATTAAGCACGGTTCTAGAACTCATAACACTACACCAAATCAACCAACTTTCGCTTCACTGATTACTATGTTTAAGAAGTTAAGAAACCAAATTTCTTTGCGAAACCTAGACAACTAAACATGCAATAAGCTCAGGTCTGATTTGTTCACAATTCTCCCTAGCCAAATTTCTTTGCACTAAACATAATTGCTCATATAAGTCTTTCAAGTTAATTAACAAACTTTCGCTGAGAGAACTAACCTATGATCTTAATTCTAGGTAGCTAATCTAGGACAAGCTTTAAGAACTACTTAGATGAAGAACTCAATAAGATGAATCTCTAGATAGTTTAACCAATTTAACAATTCATGAAGAGCTCTTTGAAAAACCCTAAACTTAACTAGCAAACTACTCAAACATGATCAATGGAACATAAATCATAGATGAATAGAATTGCATAAAAGAAATCAATAAGAAAACAAAGGGGTTCAGAATTGTCTCCCCAAAAGCCCTCAAAACAATCTCTCTCAAAGTATGAAGAATAATAATAGCTGTTTTTTTAACAGGTGGCTGAAAAACCTAATTATAAGCTAAAACACGTTTTGGGGCTTCTTGTAAATAATAAAGACTTCTGGACCAAAGTGCAATTTCTTCAGATAAGGGAAAAGTCACGATTCCTTTCTTTATGCCGTCGGTATCGACCGACACCAGGTGGTATCGCTCGACACAAGGACCATAAATCGAGCTTCGCAGCTACATGATCCTTGCTTAGCTCCAAAATGTTCCAGAATGCTTCAATATCTCCAATTAAGTTCCAAACGTACATAAACCTGAAAAGACTAAAAAAGACTCCAAAATACTAGAAAGACTCTATAAATAAGACCTATATCATGGTTAAAAACGTGTAAAAACCATGATATATGAACATCGTAGGACCGATGGTCGCATCCGGACCTAAGAAAGTGCGTTTCCTACTAGTCCTCACAGACTATTTCACCAAGTGGATAGAAGCCAAATCCTACCAGCAAACAACCGAGGTCGAAGTACATAAGTTCGTCTGGAAGCACATCATCTACAGACACGGGCTCCCCTATGAGATCGTCACGGACAATGGAACTAACCTCACTTCTAGACATTTCACCAACTTTTGCAAAACTTGGAAAATAAAGCTCACCTCGTCAACACCGCAATACCCGCAAGGGAACGGTCAGGTCGACGACGCAAACAAAACAATACTAAGTGATATTCCAATATTTTACCTCTTTTAGCATGCATTTAACTTAGCATTTTAGGTCTCATGCATGT
>PKMM01029872.1:0-10769 GCA_002933915.1 Eutrema heterophyllum
CTGTACGAGTCCACCTCAGCAACTCTTGCCACATCATTAAAAACTTCCCATTTAATGTTCCAGCTCTGCAGTCTTCTTGTTCCAACACCCTCTGTTGTTGTTCCAGCATGACTGCAGACTGTGAGGTCTTCACCAGACTTCACTTCTACAGAAAGCTCACACTTTCAATATGGGGAAGCTGCAAACTCGAGACTTGTGGCATTGTCGTATGGGGCATTCGTCATCTAAAGTTCTTTCGGTTTTATTTGTTGGTGGTTTTTCTAGCAATTTAGGGGATTTTGAGAATTCTTGTGGGATTTGTCTCCGAGCTAAACAAACTCGAGATTCATTTTCAGTTAGTACTAATAAAACGGACGAATGTTTTTCTTTAATCCATTGCGATTTATGGGGACCGTATCGAGAATCATCTACTTGTGGAGCAAGATATTTTCTCACTATCGTGGATGATTTTTCAAGAGCTGTTTGGACTATACTGTTATTGGACAAAAAAGAAGCACCCAACGCGTTGAAAACTTTTTGTGCCTACGCTGCACGACAATTCAATAAGAAAGTTAAGACGGTAAGAAGTGATAATGGTTCGGAGTTCCTTTGTTTACGAGCATTTTTTGCAGAAGAAGGTATCGTCCATCAAACCTCTTGTGTTGCAACACCGCAACAAAACAGACGTGTAGAAAGGAAACACCCATATATCTTGAATGTAGCTCGAGCCTTGTTGTTTCAAGGAGATCTTCCTAAACGGTTTTGGGAAGAAAGTATACTTGCGGCGACTTATTTGATTAATAGAACACCATCAGTTTTGTTACAAAACGAAACTCCTTATGAACTTCTCCATGGTGTGTCTCCTTCCTATGATAATCTTCGAATTTTCGGTACTCTATGTTATGCACGACAATTATCTCGGGGGAATGACAAATTTGATGATCGAAGCGTTCGTTGTGTTTTTCTTGGATATCCAATGGGAAAGAAGGGGTGGCTTGTTTGTGATCTCGAAACGGAAAGCATCTTTGTATCCAAAGATGTTGTGTTTCATGAAGAAATATTCCCCTTCTCAAAAACAAATGATAAAGACGAATCTATGGACATTACATTTGGGAACCAACAGCCTCATCCCGCTGTATTTGATGATGATTTTCAACCAGTTGATGCTAGCTCTCTCGATCAAGAAGTGATAGGAACATGGGGAGACGCAAATGAACAACAACGATCAGTTCCAGAACAAAATAATGAACAGCAAAATGCATAGGAAAACCAGAATGCAGAAACCACTCAAGTGTCTACGGAGGATGTTGAAATATTGGGCAGAGGAAAGCGACCTAAACAAAATTCAGTTCTTCTCCGTCCTTACGTAACTTACAGTACCCGACTTAATGAAAAACTCCCTCATGATTCTTCTCCTTCCGAATCACAGTCTTCGGGTACATGTTCTTATCCCTTAAGTCAATATCTTTCGTGTCATCGATTCTCTCCTCACATACAGGCTTTTATGGCGGCTGTCGAAAAAAATATTGAACCAAAATCTTTCAAAGAAGCACTTCAAGATGAAAGATGGCGTCTAGCTATGCATGGAGAGGTGGATGCACTTGAAAGAAATGAGACGTGGACCATTACTACGTTACCTCCGGGCAAACAAGTTATTGGTAGTCAATGGGTTTTCAAGATAAAATTCAATTCTGACGGAACAGTTGAACGTTATAAAGCAAGATTGGTTGCTCTCGGTAATCGCCAAGAAGAAGGCGTGGATTACAATGAAACGTTCGCACCAGTTGTAAAGATGAATACGGTGCGTATTTTACTTGGAATTTCTGCCGCACGGGATTGGGAACTCCACTAAATGGATGTTCACAACGCATTTCTCCATGGTGAATTGGATGAAGAAGTTTATATGAAACTTCCTCCTGGTTTTTCTTCGTCTACTACGAATCAAGTTTGTAAGTTGAAGAAAGCTCTTTATGGTCTTCGGCAAGCTCCAAGATGTTGGTTTTCTCGTTTATCTAAAGCTTTGCTTGAGTTTGGTTTTACGCAGAATCGTCATGACTATTCCTTGTTCACATTGATGCGTGGTGGATCGACGACGTTTGTTCTAGTTTACGTGGATGATCTAATAATTGGTGGTGATAATTCGAAGCTTATCTCAAGTTTTAAATCTTATCTCAATCGATGCTTTCATATGAAAGATTTGGGTACGTTAAAGTATTTTTTGGGCCTTGAAGTTTTCCGTGGCGAAGAAGGTCTTTACTTGTCATAGCGTAAATATGCACTTGATATTATCTCTGAATGTGGTCTTCTTGGATCAAAACCAGTGGATTCTCCTATTGAAAAATATCACAATTTGGCTCGTGATGATGGTCCTTTTTATACAGATCCAGCAAAGTATAGACGTTTGGTTAGAAGATTGGTCTATCTCATGGTCACGAGGCCTGAATTAAGCTATACCGTTCATATATTAGCTCAGTTTTTGCAACAACCACGTCAGAAGCATTGGGAGGCCGCTATTCGTGTTGTTCTCGGTATTTAAAGAGTGCACCTGGTTAAGGACTGCTTCTAAGTTCGAAGAATAATCTTTCTTTGTCTGCATATTGCGATGCTGATTGGGCTGCGTGTCCTCTTACTCGACGGTCTCTCATTGGCTACATCATCATGCTTGGTGACTCCATTGTTTCATGGAAGACTAAGAAACAACCGACAGTCTCGCGTTCCTCGGCGGAGGCTGAGTATCGGTCTATGGCGATGACTTATAGTGAGCTTAAGTGGACGATAGAGATCTTGGACTCGTTGGAAATTAAACGTGTTGAGCCGGTGCCTTTTCATTGTGATAACAAAGCTGCTTTACATATTGCGGCTAATCCTGTTTTTCACGAGCGGACGAAGCAGATTGAGGTCGATTGTCATTTTGTTAGAGATGCAGTTTTGGATGGCATTATCGCTACTCAACACATAGGCACTATCGAACAACTTGCTGATCTTTTAACCAAGCCCCTTGGTCGACAACAACTTCGGTATTTACTTGACAAGATGGGCGTACGAGATATTCACGCTCCATCTTGAGGGGGAGTATTAGAATAAGAACTATTCTTGTAATTAGATATACTTGGAGAATAAGTATCGTATATTTATCTTTCCTTTTCCTTAAGATCTTAGACCGACTTTGTATATAATATATAGGAATTGTATTGATCTTTCGACACACACAATAAACAGAGCATTCTTAACCTTGTTAATATTCCAAACGAAATTACAAAAAATACTATGCGGATGCCTGTTTTGATCTTTTAGCATTCGCCGAAACATAACATGAATAATCATTGGACGAAATGAAGCTACAAGAGAATATGTCAAACCATTCAGAAAACGCGGAGAAGGGCAAAACCTGAATCGGTGTAGTAACATTGGAATCTATATCTCTGTTCTTTGGTTAGGACATAACTGCACAAAGAAGATGAGAAATTAAGCTCGTTGTCTTTTGTTAATGGGATTAAGCTTGATATCAACATATTCGACTCAAGAAAAACACCCAAGCGTCCTACCCATCTGTAATATTCCGGTTCACATGATGCCGGTCAAAAGAGTAGCCGTCGTAGTTGTGTATGATTGAGGAGTTATCTGTCTGCATGCATATTGATATGGTGATTCCTGTAAACAAGTGTTTGAAGCTGCTCTACGCAGAAAAGAGCGTTTTCAGAAATCAGACCTTACATAGAGGACATTTCTATCAGATTCTGTATTTTGGTTTATAGTGGTTTAATGTATATATTAACAGATCCGGTTTGTCTCGGTTTAGTCAATCAATTGTACATAAGCTCTATTCTGAGCGTCATTTCAATCTAACAGAAATTTCCACAAATATCTTCTCTTCTTCTCTCGAGCTCATCTCGCTCATGTTTGATCGAGCTTGATTCCATTTCTGTTCATCATCTCTTCTTCTAATATGGTATCAGAGCAATACGCTTAACTCGCGTTTGTCTCTCGATCTCTCTGATTTTGAGAATTTTTTTTTCTTTTCTACCACTCGATTCGCTTGTTTTCTTCAACAATGGTGGTTACTGTTCGTCGCAATCGCCGATCTACCAGATCCACACGCGCTGGAAGCTCGACTGCTGTTCCTGCTGCTTCGATCGTTCCCTCTATGGCGATGGATCCTGATAGCATTCACTCTTCACTGTTTCTTCATAGTGCCGATCATCCATGGATGTTGATCATTTCCGTTCAACTGGATGGATCGAACTACAATCAGTGGTGTTCTGCGATGAAGATAGCCCTAGATGCGAAGAACAAGATCGCATTCATCGACGGCTCCTCACCTCGCCTTGAAGAAGGTAATCCTCTCTTTCGGATTTGGTCTATGTGTAACAGCATGGTTAAATCCTGGTTGTTAAACTCAGTCTCTAAGCAGATCTATGGTAGTATCTTGTCTTTTGATGATGCAACTCAAATCTGGCTTGATTTGCATACTCGATTTCATAAGACAAATCTCCCAAGAACATTTCAGCTGATTCAACATATTCAGGATCTTCGCCAAGGTAATATGGATCTCTCCACTTACTATACTACCTTGAAAACCCTGTGGGATAACCTTGATGGTGCCGAACCTCCTGAGATATGTCTTTGCTGCAATTCCTCTAACTGTGTGAGCCAGAGAGCAGCCAAAGCTAAGGTTGAAAGAGGTCGTGTCATCAAATTTCTGGCAGGTTTGAATGAGAAGTATTATAGCATTCGTGGTCAGATCATTATGAAGAAGCCTCTTCCTGATTTAGCTGAAATCTATAACATCCTAGACCAAGATGACAGTCAAAGACAGTTTAATTATGCTCTTGCTCCAACTGTTTTTCATGTTGCTAGTGATTATGTTCACTCTAGTGTATTGAACACCAGAGTGCTGACTGCTGATTCCAGTATTTCTCAACCTGGTGCGTTGAATGCTGTTTAGCGTAAAGACAAACCCATATGCTCTCATTGTGGTCTCACGGGACATATTGTGGATCGTTGCTATAAACTTCATGGGTATCCTGTTGGCTGGAAGAAAGGGAAATGGGTCTCTAACAAGGTTCAGCAACCTAAGCCTGCTGCTGTTGCTGCTCAGCTCTCAGCTCAAGATACTTATGTTGGTTTGGATAGTCTTGTTGGGAACATGACTAAGGATCAAATTCAGAGTTTCATTGCTTTCTTCAGTTCTCAGCTACAGCCTAAAGCTCACACAAGCATTGTGTCTCCTGCAAATTCCTTCTCTCAGACCAATGATCCCTCTGGTATCTCTTTTTCCTCTGCCACATTCAGTTTCATTTGGCTTCCTAAATCTTTCTGAATGTGTGACCACTAAGAGTACATGGATCATTGATTCTGGCGCCACACATCACGTTTCCCATGATAGAACATTGTTCATTACTCTTGACACTTCTGTTCATCATCATGTGAATCTTCCCACTGGAACTACAATTAGAGTTGGTCGAGTTGGAAATGTTGTGATTAATGCTGATATTACCTTGAAGAACGTTTTGTATATCCCTGAGTTCAGGCTGAACCTTCTCAGCATCAGTTCCTTGACATCATCTCTTGGTTCTAGGGTGATTTTTGATCTGGATTGTTGTGTGATACAAGATCTCACCAGGGGATCGATGATTGGAAGCGGTAGAAGAGTTGCAAATCTGTATGTGTTGGATGTTGAAGAATCAGATTCTGTGGATCTTGTTTCTACTTCTTTTCTTACAAACTCTGTAATCGATTCCAATGTATGGCATCAAAGACTTGGCATACCTCTTTTGAGCGTATAGATCTCCTTATAGATACTCTTGGCATTTCCAAAGCTAAAAATAAAGGATTGTTGCATTGTGAAATTTTCCATAGAGCTAAGCAGAAGAAATTATCTTATCCTTCTCGTCATAATCTTTGTTCTGCTCCATTCGACTTAATCCACATAGATGTTTGGGGACCATTTTCAGAACAAACTCAGGAAGGATTTTGACAATCGTAGATGACCATACACGAGTCACTTGGGTATATCTACTTCGTCTCAAAAGTGATGTTCTCATTGTTTTCCCAGAATTTTTAACCATGGTGGAAAGACAGTTTTCGGCAAAGGTAAAGGCAGTGAGATCTGATAATGCTCCAGAGCTAAAATTTGAATCATTGTACAAGCAGAAAGGGATCATCTCATATCACTTTTGCCCTGAGACACTTGAGCAAAACTCCGTGGTAGAACGTAAACACCAACATATTTTGAACGTGGCCAGATCGCTTCTATTCCAGTCTCAGGTCCCTCTTTCTTTTTGGGGTGATTGTGTCCTTACTGCAGTATTTTTAATCAACATAACACCTTCACCTATCCTCTCCAACAAATCTCCTTATGAGATGTTAACTAAACAGGCTCCTGAGTACACTCACTTGAAGATTTTTGGTTGCTTGTGCTATGCCAGTACGTCTCCAAAGTATCGTCACAAGTTCCAGGATAGAGCACGTGCTTGTGTCTTCCTTGGATACCCCTCTGGGTATAAAGGGTATAAACTTCTTGATCTTCAGACTAACGCAGTGTTTATATCACGCAATGTTGTCTCTTATGAAGATCTTTTCCCTTTTCACAAGACTGGTGAATCTACTGCTGGTGTTCTGGATTTCTTTCCTCGTATTCATGAAGATCATACACCTGTTGAATCTGTTTCTACTAATCCTGCTCCTGATGAGACAATTTTTGTCAGTGAAAAACGCAGAGTTCCTAAGAAGCCATCTTATCTTCAAGATTATTACTGCAACTCAACAGTTTCTTCTACGGATCATCCCATCTCTGAGGTACTTTCCTATGATGCTTTATCTGATCCTTATATGATCTTTGTTAATGCGGTGAATAAGATCCCTGGGCCAAGGACTTATCATCAAGCAAAGGATCTCAAAGAATAGTGTGATGCTATGGGTCTAGAACTGACTGCTCTTGAGGATAATGGAACTTGGATTATTTGCTCTTTGCCTCCTCATAAACGTGCTGTAGGTTGCAAATGGGTTTTCAAAGTCAAGTTGAATGTTGATGGCAGTTTGGAACACTATAAGGCTAGATTGGTTGCCAAAGGGTATACGCAACAAGAGGGCCTTGATTATGTTGAGACTTTTTCTCCTGTTGCAAAGCTGGCTACCGTTAAACTCTTGATTGATGTGGCAGCTGCTAAAGGTTGGTCTCTCACTCAACTTGACATTTCAAATGCTTTCTTGAATGGAGATATGAAGGAGGAAATCTATATGACTTTACCACCTGGATAATCTCCAAGACAGGGGGAAAGTTTGCCTCCAAATGCTGTTTGTAAGTTGAAGAAATCCCTCTATGGATTGAAGCAAGCCTCACGGCAATGGTTCTTGAAATTCTCTGAAGCTTTAATGGCGTTGGGGTTCAAAAAGTCTTCAGGGGATCATACTCTCTTCATAAAAAATGTTGGAGACGTCTACATGGCTGTTTTGGTTTATGTCGACGACATTATTATCGCTGGTAGTTGTTGCAAAGCAACTGATTTGTTGAAGGCAACACTGCAATGTTCCTTTAAACTGCGAGATTTGGGAACTTTGAGGTATTTTCTTGGCCTTGAGATTGCTAGAAACACTGCTGGAATTTCTCTTTGTCAAAGGAAATATGTTCTTGAGTTGTTGGATGAAACTGGTCTCCTTGGATGCAAACCCTCCTCCATTCCTATGGAACCAAATTTGAAGATGTCTAAGGATGATGGAGAGTTGCTGGAAGATGCAGAGCAGTACCGTAAACTAGTTGGTAAAATGTTATAACTCACTTTCACTCGATCGGATATAACTTTTGCGGTGCATAAACTTTGCCAATATACCTCTTGTCCTCGTGTTCCTCACCTTCAAGCTGCCTATAAAGTGCTACACTACTTAAAAGGAACTGTGGGACATGAACTTTTCTACTCTGCTTCTACTGACTTGAAGCTCACTGGTTTTGCAGATTCAGACTGGGCCTCCTGCCTTGATACTCGACGACCAGTCTCTGGATTCTGTATGTTTGTTGGCTCTTCACTCATTTCTTGGAAGTCCAATAAACAAAATGTGGTTTCAATGTCNAAGAAAGCTATTAAAAGTTTTATATTATCCTTATTAATACACTAAACAATTTTTCTCTCTATAATTAATACATTAAAACAAGGGTTTTCTGCAAAAAAAACCGTCACCTGGTTCCGATTGCAAAAAAACCCATCACCACAGAAAAATGCAGGTCAATCTCTCACCCGATAGTCAAACCACAATATAGCCTTCGGCTATATCGATGATGTGGCAAATGAAAGACGCCGTTGATAATTAACAGAGAACATAAGACTCTGCGTTTTGGTCCAAAAAAACGACATTAATATTGGTATTAGGTGTCGTTTTGGCCCAAAAAAACGACAAGTAGTCTAAAATCTCATTTAAGTATTTAACCAAAATCGATTTGGTTTCGTACAAACTGGGAAGCTAGAGTTGAAGATTCTTCCTCGGATTGATTTGATCTGTTTTCGAATCTTGGATTCTTAACCGCATTTTTCCTCTCGGTTTCTGAGTCGGAATCGGTTTCTTCCTCCCACCCAGGTTCGGAATCGGAAACTTACTGGCCATCGAGTTGCTCGATAGGGCGATGGAATCTCCAGAGACTCAAGGTTTGTTTGAATTCTCGTTTTCTTCTTCTTCTTATCGATTGGTCAAAGTCTTCTGGAATTAGTTTGATTTTGACATTTATGCATAGAGAAATTTGCTCCGTGGAATTCAGAATCTGTGAACTCTTATTGACTAAGGAGTAACGAGGCTCAAAATTTGGATACACAACAATTGTGTTCCATTTTCCAATTTGAGATGCTGCAATTTTTGGTTCTGTGACAGTTTTAGCATTTTAATAAAGTGATAGTGGTTACACCTTAAAGTAGATTTGCTTATATCTCAAGTTTCATTATATCTACTATCCTTAACCAAAATGTAAGTTTGACGTGTTTGATTCTTGTTTCATTAACCATCAACTGTAGTGGAAAGATAAGAAACTCCAGCACAGTTCATGCTTACATTTGTAGTAAGAGTTGATGTTCATTTGGGTAGAAAAATCTGAAGTTAGAGTTGATGTTCATTTGGTTAGAAAACCTTGAGCAGTAGAAGTCACAATGTAGAAGTCTAGTAAACTCTTCTAGTAATGTGAAAAGAAGTAGAACATCGAATATGGGGGATCACTTTAGAATAGAAAAAGATGAGAATGGTGAAGAAAAAGGATTCGACTTCGAGGCTCAGGTTCTCCCCCGAGTCAAACAATCTCCTTGTTGCTTCTTGGGATTCTGTGAGTTTCTTCTCTCCTTTTCTTGGATCTCAAATCGATACCGTATTTGGTCTTAGAGACAAATTGTTGTTTATTGATATGATTTCCGTTTTGTTGTTGGTTGTGAAGTATCCTCTACAGTGACTGGAATGTTAGGTTACTCGCTCACGGTCTGCGGAGTTATCCTCTACAGCGAAGCCAAGAAACGAAGCAAATGAAAAAAACCTCTATTTTATTTGTTAGGTCCCTCGGGTAAACACAAGGCAAGTTTCTTTTGATGTGAACAAAATACATTACACAGCATCTTTGGACCAAAAGCAAAGGATGTGTAAAGCAACCCCCAAAGGATCAGAGTACCAGAAGCTATCATTTAGAAGACTTCACAAATAAGTGATTTTTTGTTTTCCTTCTTTGTTCTTTTTGTTTTTAGTTATCTGATATTCTATAGCTTTTGTCGTAGGTTGTTCTAAGAGTAACTTCGATTTTGCCTTTTTTTGTCGATTCTTTAAATCTACTTTTGTGATATCAACATTTACAACACTGATTAATTAATGGAAAAGGACAAGGCCTTTTCTTTCACTTGTCTGTGAATGCAACTTATGTTCTGCAGTTTGTTGGATCAATTTTAAACAAAGCCATAGGCTTATTAAAATTGAATGGGAAATGGGCCTTTGGCTCATAAGCTTTTGTGCTTAAGTGGTGAAAGTGAAATGTGTTTTGTCCCACATTGAAAACAATGGGGAATGACACATCTTTTCTTTGGCTATATAAAGAAGCCTCTAGTCTCATTCACAAATACACTCAAACACAAATACACTCTTCTAAAAGCAAAGGAAAAGAAAGTTTCCAACGTTTCCAACAATCTCTTGCGTGTTCTTCAAGTAAGTGTCTCGAGAGTATTTCGTAGTTTAAAGTTCGTAGATTCCGTTCTCCGGTGTTGCGAGATGGTCTCCAAGTGGTTGTATCATGGGATTCTTTATCTCATCAAACCGCCACACTGCGGGAGATATTTAGAATTAAGGAAAGAGATCATCTCGACTCCACTTCGATGTTCTTGTTCTTAATTGCTTTTGATGCGTTATTTTTTCCCGCATTATAATTCGTAATTTATGTATNTAAAATTGAATGTAAGTGAATGGGAAATGGGCCTTTGGATCATAAGCTTTTGTGTTTAAGTGGTGAAAGTGAAATGTGTTTTGTCCCACATTGAAAACAATGGGGAATGACACATCTTTTCTTTGGCTATATAAAGAAGCCTCTAGTCTCATTCACAAATACACTCAAACACAAATACACTCTTCTAAGAGCAAAGGAAAAGAAAGTTTCCAACGTTTCCAACAATCTCTCGCGTGTTCTTCAAGTAAGTGTCTCGAGAGTATTTCGTAGTTTAAAGTTCGTAGATTCCGTTCTCCGGTGTTGCGAGACGGTCTCCAAGTGGTTGTATCATGGGATTCTTTATCTCATCAAACCGCCACACTGCGGGAGATATTTAGAATTAAGGAAAGAGATCATC
>PKMM01029927.1:0-29495 GCA_002933915.1 Eutrema heterophyllum
ATAAAATCATGTTTTAAATTCAAAATTGTGTATACCATAAAATTAGTTTCCCAATTGGGTCAAAAACCAAAACTGGATTCTAAATTAGCAAACTAACCAAGCCAAATATTTACTGTTGCCGTTGTTATGAGTAAAGACGAAATTGACCCTGAAGCACTTTCCACATGGACTTGCTCTTATATTAGAAGATGTTGTGATGATGACATAGGTTAGAGTAGCTAAATAATAGGATCTAGGAGAAATATGTGCACCCAAATGACAACTACACACTCACCTTAGGGTAAATCTTAGAATAAATCTTTGCAGTCAATTTACAGCCACAAATTTAACTTTCCGCCACAAGAGTATTCGATATCTTGGAAATTAATGTAACATAGAATAAATACGTCTAACTGTTAAGTTGTAGTCGTTAACGTTAAACGTTAACAACTGATAAAACATATTTATAACATGCTAAACTATTTTGAAACATGCTAAAATATTTATTAGACCAAATAAACATATACATTTACTGCTAACTTTTTGTTTCGCACGATAACTCAATTATTAGCTAGCTAATTTCAGGTTATGTGCTCCATTTTGGTGAACTTGACTCTGATTGTGGGTTAATTTCAACGAAGAAATAGAATGAATTAAGAGACTCAGACGAACAAGAAGAACAAGGGAGCCATGAAGAAAAAACAATATTTTACAATTTACCCATTGGCTCTTAAGAGCTTATGAAAACCAATAGATCTTATGTATATACAATATAGTAATAAGTTACATGGTGGTGGTGACTAAGGTTATCGTGGTGACTGTGCTCGTCTTGTGCTCGCCTTGAGCACAAAAAGGTTCGATGAAGCTCCGACATAGTTTAACATAGTTGTTAGAGCGGTAATATAGTTGTTAGCGCGGTAATATAGTTGTTAGCGCGGTAACATATACATTGATGTAACAAGTTACATGATACAATAACATGTTAACAGTTATTGTATCATGTAAATATGTAGGTTTATCGATAATGTTTTTCTTAGCGCGGTAACATAGTTGTTATCGGTTAACTTTCATGTTTTTTTCGTCGGAACATCAACCTTTTTTTAGATGTGGTTATTTCGTAACAAGTTATATTTTACTGTAACACATTAAACTATGTATTGTACCTCTAATATTATTTTTAACACGGTAACTTAATTATTGTATGTTTACCTTACATGTTGTTCTTAGTAGGAACATAAACCTTCTTCTAAAAGGTAGTGATTTCAAAACAAGTTATATGTTATTGTAACTTGTTAAATTAACTATTGTACCATACAACATGTAGATTTACCTCTAACTTTTTGTTTAGCGTGGTAACTCATTTATTGTACCATATAAACATGTAAGTGTACATATAACTTTTTGTTTGATTGGATAATTCAAGCACTGCCTGTTAATTTTCATTGTGGTTATTTCCATTATAAGACTTGGAGAGGACCATCCAACTCGGTTGAGCTCAAACCCAACTCACTGAATTGACTCAGTACGCTTCGCTCATCACCATTGTTCACCACTACCGTCGATCATCACCATCGTTCACCACTACCGTTGATCGTCACCACCCTGGTCATCGCCACCGTAGTCGGGGTTTGAATTCTCAATCGCATTATCAGATCCGATGACTAGTTCTTTTCCGGCAATTTTGAGAGAGAGAGAGAGAGAGAGAGAGAGAGAGAGAGAGAGAGAGAGAGAGAGAGATAGCCATAAACAATTAGATGGTACAACTGAAACATCATACAAAACAATCGCCATGTTCTTGAAAAACAAAATCCCCAATTATTTTTGATGTTTGGGCAGATTTCATATTAAGACAATTGAATTTCTAACAAGAGGATTCACAAATAGGCAAAAGACTGTAATTGTTATTGTTAACAAAATAGTTGCTGTGCAACAAAAATTGAACAATGTTAAACCAATATGTGTTGTGCATCAAATTCAAACAATTATAACCCATGTAGAGACCTATGTAGTACCTTACACTCTTCGTCGACCTCCCTGGCGTGATCTGGGCTAAGCCCGAGTTTGGGGATATCAGAGTGGGGGGTCGTCTTCGATGATGCTTTGTCAGTGTCACCGGGAATTCTAGAATCAGGGCCGTTGTCTTCGATTCTGTGAGACTCGACGGCATCATCTGGGTCACCCTCTTCGTCTTCTACACCTTCCGAGTCAGACGAAGATGAGGACTCGTTGACTTGTACGACTTCAGTTAGTGTTGGGACAGCTTCAACCAACACAAGCTGTACCGCGTGGAAGAAACCTTTAACAGCCACTGTGCTATGTGCAAGAGCAACTTCGTCCTTAGCCTTTATACTGTTTATTAGCATGTCGAATCCAAGTCTGCCCCAAGGATACACAAAAATATCATCGATATCTCTGATTAACTCGACATGTTCCACCATAATCTTGGAGCGGTGGTTGGTAGGGCATAGAACAACTCCGGTAATGGCGAGGCAGGCGTACTTTAACTTTGTCGTTTTGTCGGCGACAGTGCAAACTTTTAGGTTGCCAAACAAATCGGGCCAGTATGGTTTCTCTTTCACTGGGTTTCTCTTTTTTTTCTTCGACTTCGTAGGGTACTTGCCGCATGGCAAACCGATGACTATGGCAAACTCCCAGAGAGAAACCCTAACTGGGCGACCGACAAACAAGATCCAAATTTCATGTTTTTTTTTTTACCTTCAACAGACGGGTAATGATGTAGTGGCCAAAACTCCCAGAGAATGCCGGCTTCTCGGCGGTGGCAATCAGTTTTCCGAAAGGTGATTCCCGGAGATACTCTTTCTCGTCTTCGTCGAGCGCCGCAAGAATGTTGTTAATGGTTTTGGCTAGGCTTGGGCATAATACCCGAACCCGAAAAACCAAACCGAACCCGACCCGAAAAAGAGGAACCGAACCCGATAAAATACCCGAACGGTTTCTAAATCCTAAACCTGAAAAACCGAAACCGAACCAAAACCCGAATGAATATCCAAAATACCTGAAATACAATTATATACCCAAAATATTAATTATATTTAGACTTGATAACCCAAAATTACAATTATAAATCCAAAGATATGAGTTAATTTTATACCAAAATGATTGAAAGACCCAAAATAACCAAAATATACGAAGTTTTTAGTTATATTTGTTAAGGTTTGACTAAAATTTATTTAATTTAACTAGTTTTATTCAAATTTAACCAATTTTTATTTTTATTTTATGATTTTTTGGATACCCGAACCGAACCCGAAAGTAAATAACCGAACCCGAAAGAAATTCTAAAATACCCGATCGGTTTCTACATCCTAAACCTAAAAACCCAAAAACCCGAACCGAACCCGAACCGAAACCCGAACGCCCATGGCTAGTTTTGGCTTTGTGGTAAGAGTTAACTCTGTCGCCGGCCGGTTCTTCTCCGGCACTAAAAATCCTCTCCGGTAAAAATCCTCTCCTCTCTGGTGACTCCGCCGTCGCCATTTCCTCCATAGCGAAATTAGGGTTTGGTTTTCGGAGAAGGATGGTTTGAAATTGGGGGTTAAATCGAACAAAACTCACCGATTTGTTGCAGCACTCTTTCCTTTCTTCCCTGTGAATCGTAAAATCGATTAACTTCGGAGGATCGTTTACACCTAGCAGACGATTTATCTTCTGAAAATAAAAATAAATGGTCACTTGGTGTTACCGAATCAGTGTGTTTGAAAATGGTGGTAATAGTAATTATGAGACTATAGACTTCTCTCTCATCGGGTATAATGATGTATCGGGTATAATGATGTAAGTATATCTCTATTCTGACACAAAATCGATCTACTCACGTTTAGAGTATAGGGGCTTAATGGTATTAAAAAAAATTGTACAATGTCGAGAAGAGGGTACGGTTACTTAACTAATTTTGGTATAATTTGTAGACAACCGGTGCAAATAGTCTTAACTTTATAAGAAAAGAGAAAAGAAAAGAAAAGAAATATATATATATATATTATATATATGAACAAAAGTAGCAGAGTATATCTGTAGCACCCTAACCCGGTTTTCAATAACTAGCCGGATTAATTTGCGCATTAAACTTAACGGACGCGCGTCTTAGTTCGATCAGACAAACCATTTATCGAGCATAAATAGAGTTAAACCGCAACTTGGATTTATTCAAGAGGTTCTAGTACAAATGATAAGTTCGCTATAAGCTATTACATCTTGTAACTATACCAACTACCCAACGAGACCATCCATCCGCTTCCATCCTTTGTCCCGCGATCTGATCAGACATCACAACTACTATCACGGCTAAAATCCGAACCTGCATCCAAAATGGAGGCATAAGCAACAGAAATGCTTAGTGAGAACGATCATTCCGTCTCACCAGGCTACAGTCCAGAAAACGCATCAGGCTTCAATTACATAGCTAGACATGCTTATCAAACGGAAACTAGCCGAGTCTAATTACCCACGCGTACCAACAAGTCCCAGACACGGATTGCCGGTAAGGTGAATCAATTAACACGGTTAGCCAGCAGACAATGAATATGACAAGCAATTGCAACCAACAAGCAGACCGACTACGTAATCTAAGCATGAACGACCCTAGACAAATAGCTACGGTCACGCGCTCACCTTAGGACTTTCACGATTCGGTTCGGACATGTTCTGACACCTCTTGCGCTTTGGATCGATAATCCCACGTTCGGACCGGTCGATCCTCTTCTCTCGGCTAGAAACGGATTCTCACGCCTTGAATCGGGTTTCTCTCGGCTAAAACAAGGTTCCACTTGATCAAGCCGACTTTTCTCTTGTTTTCCTTTCGAACCGCGCGACCAAATAATGATTCTAAGGCCGCGCTTAAATAGCCAACGAACGCGTGTCATGACGTCATCCATGACGTCTGCCAGCGCATGCTATGACTCACCTAGCCAGCGCACGCGATGACTCACAAATGCCAGCACATGCTGTGACTCATGCATGCCAGCGCACGCCATGAACAGTGCACCTGCCGACATAGTTCGATCGATAGATCCCTTTGACCGCTCGACCAATCGATCACTCCTTCGACCGGTCGTTCGTCCCATCGACCCGGTCGACCACTCCTTCGACCACTCGACCAAAAACTTGCCCAGCCCGCCAAAGGTCAGTTTTAGCCCGATAATCACTTAAGCTTACTACTTTCCTCGGCTAAACTTAGTCCCCCCCCCGAACATTCGGATTCCCCTAGCCGATTTCCCTCTTTCCCTCAGAAACCCCTTTGATTTTTGCCCTTTCTTCTTGGCAAGATTCATTCCTGCCTTAACTAGTTTCATTTGATTTGACAAGGTTTATGGAACGCGGGTGTTACAACTCTCCCCCACTTAGGCTAGATTCGTCCTCGAACCTTTGCCTTTCTTCGGATCTTGCTTCAACTTTAGTTGCTTCTCAAACCACTTTGGAAATTTTTCTTTCATTCGTTCTTCTGGTTCCCAGGTTAAGTCTTCTTCCCCTTCGCAATCCCAGACAACTTGGATCATCTTGATCTTTTTACGGCCAGCCTGTTTCACTCTTTTTCCCACAATCCGAACTGGTCTTCCCTCGATAGTCCAGTCTTCTTGTAAGTCCGGAGGCGGATCCGCGGTAACATTTTCTCCAAGTGTTACGCGTTTCCTTAGCAAGGATACATGGAAAACGTTGTGGAACGCTTCCAAAACTTGTGGCAAATCCAACTTATAAGCCACTGGTCCGATTCTTTCCAGAATCTTATACGGTCCCATGTACCTTGGTTTCAACTTCCCAGATAATGCAGCCCGATCTTCACCCTTGTTGATAACCATCTTTACGAAAACTAGATCCCCCACTTGGAATTCTAATTCCTTCCGTCGCTTATCTGCATAACTCTTCTGTCGATTCTGAGCTTCTTTCATCTTAAGCTTCAACACTCTGATTCTTTCGGTTGTTTCTTCCACAAAGTCTCGGCCATAGATGCTCCGGACTAATTTGCGCATAAACTTAACGGACGCGCGTCTTAGTTCGATCAGACAAGCCATTTATCGAGCATAAATAGAGTTAAACCGCAACTTGGATTTATTCAACAGGTTCTAGTACAAATGATAAGTTCGCTATAAGCTATTACATCTTGTAACTAGACCAACTACCCAAAGAGACCATCCATCTGCCCAATCCAGAACACAAGCTCGCAGCAAATCCTCAAGTGTTATGATCGTTCTTTCGGACTGTCCATCTGTTTGCGGGTGATAGGTTGTACTCATATGGACCCTGGTTCCAAGACGCTTCTGAAAAGCTTTCCAAAAGACTGATGCGAACCGCGAGTCCCGATCCGAAACAATGCTCGCCGGCACTCCATGCAACTTAACGATCTCCGCAACATACATCTTCGCAAGTGCATCCGCCTTATCATGCTTGTTGACGGCCAGAAAGTGCGCGGACTTAGTCAGTCTGTCGACTATCACCCATATTGAATTCACCTTGCCGCACACTGGTAGGCCGGTCACAAAATCCATTGTGATCATGTCCCATTTCCACTCCGGAATGGGTAAACTCTGCAACAGTCCGCTCGGAACCTGATGTTCAGTCTTAACCATCTGGCAAGTCTGGCATCCGGCAACCCACTTAGCCACATCTCGTTTCATTCCGACCTAATGATAGTATCGCTTTAGGTCCCGATACATCTTGGTCGACCCTGGGTGGATCGCAAACTTGGAATGGTGAGCTTCCTTAAGGATTTCTTCCCGCAGATCCTTGTCGTTGGGAACACACACTCGGCCATTAACTAAAACTGTCCCGTTGCTCGAAATTTGATATCCCGCCTTATCATTCTTCGCCATCTTGATGAGGACTCCGTCTCTTTCCTGAGCCAAACGTACCCGACTTAGCAAATATGCTCGATCTGCCGCAACTAAACCCAACGGTTCCACTTCATTAGTCAAGGCCGCCAGACGCAAAGTCCCAATCATGCTGACTAGTTCCTCCAAATTTTTCTCCGAAGATGCAGCCACTCTCTTACGACTCAGTGCATCTGCAACTAGATTTGCCTTTCCCGGATGGTAGGTAATGTCCAAATCGTAGTCTGCCACAAACTCCATCCATCTACGCTGCCTCATATTCAACTCCGGCTGGGTGAATATATACTTAATACTTTTGTGATCCGTGAAGACTTGCACTTTCTCACCATAAAGATAGGATCGCCAAATCTTCAACGCGAACACTACTGCGGCCATTTCCAGGTCATGGGTAGGATAATTTTTCTCATGTTTCCTCAACTGCCTCGAAGCATAAGCTATTACCTTCCCTTGCTGCATCAAAACGCATCCTAAGCCCATCCGGGATGCATCTGTGTAGACTACAAACGGCTGGTTAGGTTCAGGCAGAACCAAAACCGGAGTACTCGTAAGCATTTCCTTTAGCTTAGTGAAACTCTTCTCGCAGTCAGTAGACCACACGTACTGCACGTCCTTCCCCGTTAGCCGAGTCATTGGCTGAGCCATGCTCGCAAAGCCTTTAACAAAACGTCGGTAGTACCCGGCTAACCCGAGGAAACTCCTTATTTCCGAGGCGTTCTTAGGTCTAGGCCAATCCGCAATTGCCTTGATCTTTTCCGAATCTACGGACACTCCCTTATCCGAGACCACGTGACCCAAGAAGCCAATCTCCCTTTGCCAAAAGCTGCATTTGTTGAACTTAGCATACAACTTAAATTCCCTCAGTCTATTCATAACCGTCTTGAGGTGAACCACATGCTCTTCTTGGTTCTTTGAGTAGACTAAGATGTCATCTATGAAGATGATCACAAACTCATCCAGGCAGTCTCTAAAGACGTTGTTCATGAGCTTCATAAAAACCGCATGTGCGTTAGTCAGCCCAAACAGCATGACAACGAATTCGAAGTGACCGTACCTTGTACGGAAGGTAGTCTTCCTTATATCCGACTCCTCTATTCGGATCTGATGATAACCTGAAGCCATATCAATCTTGGAGAACCAAGTAGCACCTCTGAGTTGATCCAGTAACTCGTCTATCCACGGAAGAGGGTACTTGTTCTTTACAGTGACTCTGTTCAACCCACGATAGTCGATACAAAGCCGAAAACTACCGTCTTTCTTTTTCACAAACAGCACCGGTGCGCCCCACGGAGAACTGCTTGCTCTCACAAACCCTTTTTCCATTAGTTCGCCCAACTGCTTCTTTAGTTCGGCCATTTCAGCCGGTGCCATCTGATACGGAGCCTTTGAGATTGGAGCGGTTCCCGGCTCAAACTCAATCGTAAACGGATCAGAACGTGACGGTGGTAAACCAGTCAGCGCCTCGAACACGTCCTCAAACTCTCTTACCACCGGGATGCAGCTCAACTCTACATCAGGCCCAACTTCGGCGGTCGTGATCGTAGCCAAGTACGCCTCACATCCTTTCTCCATCATACGCTCCGCCTGAACATCCGAGATAATTAGACTTCCCGAGGTCGGTCTGATCCCTTGATACTCCAGGATTCATTTCTCCGTCTCAAACCGTACCCTCCCTCGACTACAGTCTAAGTGTGCCTTGTACTTCCCGAGCCAATCCATCCCAAGGATCACGTCATAAGACTTCACCTTGCAGATTTCTAGATCAGCCGGCATGTTCACGTAGCCGATCTTGACGAAAACGTTTTGGACCTTTCCGAGGGTAAACATGAACTGTCCTCCGGCTGCTTGAACCAGTCTAAAGTTATCCCCAGATTCCTTACAGAACTCACCCTTCCCAATCATAACCGGATTCACGAAGCAATTTGTTGCTCCGGAATCAAACAGAACATGGGTTGCCACACCACCTATGGCAAGGGTCCCTACACATTCACCTAGAATGCTAAGACTGACGCAACACGCAACAATTATTTCACGCAGAAATAAACTAAGGCGAGTGATAGGACTTACCAGTGATCGGGCGAGAACAACTTGGATCAGACACAGTTTTCTCAGCCACTGAATACAGCCGCGGCATTACAGCCTGTCTCTTCGGCGGCGGCGGTGATGGTAGTCGTTCACTTGGCCTTTTTCCGGATTACTGTCCCTCTTGCTTCCGCTGCGGACAATTCGGCCTTATGTGCCCAGCTTCTCCGTAAAGGTAGCAAACCCTTTCTTCAGAAACGTTCCCTTGCTTCTTTCCCCTCTTATCTTCCTCAGGACAATCACGCACCTTGTGATCCATACTCCCGCAACGAAGACATGCACCAGAAGCACGCCAGCGTGCACNTTCAATTACATAGCTAGACATGCTTATCAAACAGAAACTAGCCGAGTCTAATTACCCACGCGTACCAACAAGTCCCAGACACGGATTGCCGGTAAGGTGAATCAATTAACACGGTTAGCCAGCAGACAATGAATATGACAAGCAATCGCAACCAACAAGCAGACCGACTACGTAATCTAAGCATGAACGACCCTAGACAAATAGCTACGGTCACGCGCTCACCTTAGGAATTTCACGATTCGGTTCGGACAGGTTATGACACCTCTTGCGCTTTGGATCGATAATCCCACATTCGGACCGGTCGATCCTCTTCTCTCGGCTAGAAACGGATTCTCACGCCTTGAATCGGGTTTCTCTCGGCTAAAACAAGGTTCAACTTAATCAAACCGACTTTTCTCTTGTTTTCCTTTCGAACCGCGCGACCAAATAATGATTCTAAGGCCGCGCTTAAATAGCCAACGAACGCGTGTCATGACGTCATCCATGATGTCTGCCAGCGCATGCTATGACTCACCTAGCCAGCGCACGCGATGACTCACAAATGCCAGCACATGCTGTGACTCATGCATGCCAGCGCACGCCATGAACAGTGCACCTGCCGACATACTTCGATCGATAGATCCCTTCGACCGCTCGACCAATCGATCACTCCTTCGACCGGTCGTTCGTCCCATCGACCCCGTCGACCACTCCTTCGACCACTTGGCCAAAAACTTGCCCAGCCCGCCAAAGGTCAGTTTTAGCCCGATAATCACCCAAGCTTACTACTTTCCTCGGCTAAACTTAGTCCCCCCCCGAACATTCAGATTCCCCTAGCCGATTTCCCTCTTTCCCTCAGAAACCCCTTTGATTTTTGCCCTTTCTTCTTGGCAAGATTCATTCCTGCCTTAACTAGTTTCCTTTGATTTGACAAGGCTTACGGAACGCGGGTGTTACAACTCTCCCCCACGTAGGCTAGACTCGTCCTCGAACCTTTGCCTTTCTTCGGATCTTGCTTCAACTTTGGTTGCTTCTCAAACCACTTTGGAAACTTTTCTTTCATTCGTTCTTCTGGTTCCCACGTTAAGTCTTCTTCCCCTTTGCAATCCCAGACAACTTGGATCATCTTGATCTTTTTACGGCCAGCCTGTTTCACTCTTTTTTCCACAATCCGAACTGGTCTTCCCTCGATAGTCCAGTCTTCTTGTAAGTCCGGAGGCGTATCCGCGGTAACATTTTCTCCATGTGTTACGCGTTTCCTTAGCAAGGATACATGGAAAACGTTGTGGAACGCTTCCAAAACTTGTGGCAAATCCAACTTATAAGCCACTGGTCCGATTCTTTCCAGAATCTTATACGGTCCCATGTACCTTGGTTTCAACTTCCCAGATAATGCAGCCCGATCTTTACCCTTGTTGATAACCATCTTTACGAAATCTAGATCCCCCACTTGGAGTTCTAATTCCTTCCGTCGCTTATCTGCATAACTCTTCTGCCGATTCTGAGCTTCTTTCATCTTAAGCTTCAACACTCTGATTCTTTCGGTTGTTTCTTCCACAAAGTCTCGGCCATAGATGCTCCGGACTAATTTGCGAATTAAACTTCACGGACGCGCGTCTTAGTTCGATCAGACAAGCCATTTATTGAGCATAAATAGAGTTAAACCGCAACTTGGATTTATTCAAGAGGTTCTAGTACAAATGATAAGTTCGCTATAAGCTATTACATCTTGTAACTAGACCAACTACCCAACGAGACCATCCATCCGCCCCAATCCAGAACACAAGCTTGCAGCAAATCCTCAAGTGTTCTGATCGTTCTTTCGGACTGTCCATCTGTTTGCGGGTGATAGGCTGTACTCATATGGACCCTGGTTCCAAGACGCTTCTGAAAAATCTTTCTAAAAGACTGATGCGAACCGCGAGTCCCGATCCGAAACAATGCTCGCCGGCACTCCATGCAACTTAACGATCTCCGCAACATACATCTTCGCAAGTGCATCCGCCTTATCATGCTTGTTGACGGCCAGAAAGTGCGCGGACTTAGTCAGTCTGTCGACTATCACCCATATTGAATTCACCTTGCCACACACTGGTAGGCCGGTCACAAAATCCATTGTGATCATGTCCCATTTCCACTCCGGAATGGGTAAACTCTGCAACAGTCCGCTCGGAACCTGATGTTCAGTCTTAACCATCTGGCAAGTCTGGCATCCGGCAACCCACTTAGCCACATCTCGTTTCATTCCGACCCAATGATAGTATCGCTTTAGGTCCCGATACATCTTGGTCGACCCTGGGTGGATCGCAAACTTGGAATGGTGAGCTTCCTTAAGGATTTCTTCCCGCAGATCCTTGTCGTTGGGAACACACACTCGGCCATTAACTAAAACTGTCCCGTTGCTCGAAATTTGATATCCCGCCTTATCATTCTTCGCCATCTTGATGAGGATTGCGTCTCTTTCCTGAGCCAAACGTACCCGACTTAGCAAATCTGCTCGATCTGCCGCAACTAAACCCAACGGTTCCACTTCATTAGTCAAGGCTGCCAGACGCAAAGTCCCAACCATGCTGACTAGTTCCTCCAAATTTTTCTCCGAAGATGCAGCCACTCTCTTACGACTCAGTGCATCTGCAACTAGATTTGCCTTTCCCGGATGGTAGGCAATGTCCAAATCGTAGTCTGCCACAAACTCCATCCATCTACGCTGCCTAATATTCAACTCCGGCTGGGTGAATATATACTTCAGACTTTTGTGATCCGTGAAGACTTGCACTTTCTCACCATAAAGATAGGATCGCCAAATCTTCAGCGCGAACACTACTGCGGCCATTTCCAGGTCATGGGTAGGATAATTTTGCTCATGTTTCCTCAACTGCCTCGAAGCATAAGCTATTACCTTCCCTTGCTGCATCAAAACGCATCCTAAGCCCATCCGGGATGCATCTGTGTAGACTACAAACGGCTGGTTAGGTTCAGGCAGAACCGAAACCGGAGTACTCGTAAGCATTTCCTTTAGCTTAGCTAAACTCTTCTCGCAGTCAGTAGACCACACGTACTGCACGTCCTTCCCCGTTAGCCGAGTCATTGGCTGACCCATGCTCGCAAAGCCTTTAACAAAACGTTGGTAGTACCCAGCTAACCCAAGGAAACTCCTTATTTCCGAGGCGTTCTTAGGTCTAGGCCAATACGCAATTGCCTTGATCTTTTCCGAATCTACAGACACTCCCTTATCCGAGACCACGTGACCCAAGAAGCCAATCTCCCTTTGCCAAAAGCTGCATTTGCTGAACTTAGCATACAACTTAAATTCCCTCAGTCTATTCATAACCGTCTTGAGGTGAACCACATGCTCTTCTTGGTTCTTTGAGTAGACTAAGATGTCATCTATGAAGATGATCACAAACTCATCCAGGCAGTCTCTAAAGACGTTGTTCATGAGCTTCATAAAAACCGCAGGTGCGTTAGTCAGCCCAAACGACATGACAATGAATTCGAAGTGACCGTACCTTGTCCGGAAGGCGGTCTTCCTTATATCCGACTCCTCTTTTGGGATCTGATGATAACCTGAAGCCAGATCAATCTTGGAGAACCAAGTAGCACCTCTGAGTTGATCCAGTAACTCGTCTATCCGCGGAAGAGGGTACTTGTTCTTTACAGTGACTCTGTTCAACCCACGATAGTCGATACAAAGCCGAAAACTACCGTCCTTCTTTTTCAAAAACAGCACCGGTGCGCCCCACGGAGAACTGCTTGCTCTCACAAACCCTTTTTCCATTAGTTCGCCCAACTGCTTCTTTAGTTCGGCCATTTTAGCCGGTGCCATCTGATACAGAGCCTTTGAGATTGGAGCGGTTCCCGGCTCAAGCTCAATCGTAAACGGATCAGAACGTGACAGTGGTAAACCAGTCAGCGCCTCAAACACGTCCTCAAACTTCTTACCACCAGGATGCAGCTCAACTCTACATCAGGCCCAACTTCGGCGGTCGTGATCGTAGCCAAGTACGCCTCACATCCTTTCTCCATCATACGCTCCGCCTGAACAGCCCAATTAGACTTCCCGAGGTCGGTCTGATCCCTTGATACTCCAGGATTCCTTTCTCCGTCTCAAACCGTACCCTCCCTCGACTACAGTCTAAGTGTACCTTGTACTTCCCGAGCCAATCCATCCTAAGGATCACGTCATAAGACTTCACCTTGCAGATTTCTAGATCAGCCGGCATGTTCACGGAGCCGATCTTGACGGAAACGTTTCGGACCTTTCCGAGGGTAAACATGAACTGTCATCCGGCTGCTTGAACCAGTCCAAAGTTATCCCCGGATTCCTTACAGAACTCACCCTTCCCAATCATAACCGGATTCACGAAGCAATTTGTTGCTCCGGAATCAAACAGAACATGGGTTGCCACACCACCTATGGCAAGGGTCCCTACATATTCCCCTAGAATGCTAAGACTGACGCAACACGCAACAATTATTTCACGCAGAAATAAACTAAGGCGAGTGATAGGACTTACCAGTGATCGGGCGAGAACAACTTGGATCAGACACAGTTTTCTCAGCCACTGAATACAGCTGCGGCATTACAGCCTGCCTCTTCGGCGGCGGCGGTGATGGTAGTCGTTCACTTGGCTTTTTTCCGTATTGCTGTCCCTCTTGCTTCCGCTGCGGACAATTCGGCCTTATGTGCCCAGCTTCTCCGCAAAGGTAGCAAACCCTTTCTTCAGAAACGTTCCCTTGCTTCTTTCCCCTCTTATCTTCCTCAGGACAATCACGCACCTTGTGATCCATACTCCCGCAACGAAGACATGCACCAGAAGCACGCCAGCGTGCACTAGAGTTCCCTTTTTCACCGGCAGAACCCACGATGCGACTCACGGTTGGCTTCCCCGAAGGAACATTCTTCCTCTGACTAGCAGAAGCATTACTAGCCAGTTTGGTTTTCTCGGCAGTGGTACTCTCCAACTGCGCCGCCTTTTCCACCAGTTCCACTAGCGTGTCATAGTCACGAATCTGGCAGGTTTCACGGAGTTCCACCCTTAACCCGTGCATGAACCGACTAACTCCTCAGTTCACGGCCAGCATATCTTTTCAGACCGTTGAATTCAGCTTCGTATGCCCGCACCGTCTTTGTTCCTTGCCGCAGCTCCAGAAATGCACATTCCATCTAATCTTGCACTTCTGGTGGGAAGTATTTCGCGCGGAACAGATCACAGAAATCACCCCACGAACACAACCGGTTTCGTGGTTGAACAGACGCGCCACGCCACCAGATATGCGCGTCACCTTCCAGGTAGTGAACGGCAATATCCTTCTTGTACTGGTCAGGACACCGGATGGATTCGAAGTTTCTCTCCAGACGATCAATCCAGCCATCCGCCTCGATAGGCTGGGTTCCACCCGAAAAGCTAACTTAGACCACAATTAGACCACAATTACAGAAAATCAGACTTACCGCCAGACAAGTCATTGGAAGGATGGATGTACCCACTAACCCATTTATGCTAGACTATGTCCTAGAATCGACCGCGCTCTGATACCAACTTGTAGCACCCTAACCCGGTTTTCAATAACTAGCCGGATTAATTTGCGCATTAAACTTAACGGACGCGCGTCTTAGTTCGATCAGACAAGCCATTTATCGAGCATAAATAGAGTTAAACCGCAACTTGGATTTATTCAAGAGGTTCTAGTACAAATGATAAGTTCGCTATAAGCTATTACATCTTGTAACTAGACCAACTACCCAACGAGACCATCCATCCGCTTCCATCCTTTGTCCCGCGATCTGATCAGGCATCACGACTACCATCACGGCTAAAATCCGAACCTGCATCCAAAATGGAGGCATAAGCAACAGAAATGCTTAGTGAGAACGATCATTCCGTCTCACCAGGATACAGTCTAGAAAACGCATCAGGCTTCAATTACATAGCTAGACATGCTTATCAAACGGAAACTAGCCGAGTCTAATTACCCACGCGTACCAACAAGTCCCAGACACGGATTGCCGGTAAGGTGAATCAATTAACACGGTTAGCCAGCAGACAATGAATATGACAAGCAATCGCAACCAACAAGCAGACCGACTACGTAATCTAAGCATGAAACGACCCTAGACAAATAGCTACGGTCACGCACTCACCTTAGGACTTTCACGATTCGGTTCGGACAGGTTCTGACACCTCTTGCGCTTTGGATTGATAATCCCACGATCGGACCGGTCGATCCTCTTCTCTCGGCTAGAAACGGATTCTCACGCCTTGAATCGGGTTTCTCTCGGCTAAAACAAGGTTCCACTTGATCAAACCGACTTTTCTCTTGATTTCCTTTCGAACCGCGCGACCAAATAATGATTCTAAGGCCGTGCTTAAATAGCCAACGAACGCGTGTCATGACGTCATCCATGACGTCTGCCAGCGCATGCTATGACTCACCTAGCCAGCGCACGCGATGACTCACAAATGCCAGCACATGCTGTGACTCATGCATGCCAGCGCACGCCATGAACAGTGCACCTGCCGACATACTTCGATCGATAGATCCCTTCTACCGCTCGACCAATCGATCACTCCTTCGACCGGTCGTTCGTCCCATCGACTCGGTCGACCACTCCTTCGACCACTCGACCAAAAACTTGCCCAGCCTGCCAAATGTCAGTTTTAGCCCGGTAATCACCCAAGCTTACTACTTTCCTCAGCTAAACTTAGTCTCCTCCCGAACATTCGGATTCCCCCTAGCCGATTTCCCTCTTTCCCTCAGAAACCCCTTTGATTTTTGCCCTTTTTTCTTAGCAAGATTCATTCCTGCCTTAACTAGTTTCCTTTGATTTGGCAAGGTTTACGGAACGCGGGTGTTACAACTTCAGAGCAAAATTAGATAAACCGGGTTCGTCCGCTCACCGGTTCTATCCGGGTCACTGGTGTTGAGCGGTTTCTTGCTGGGTTTTGTGGGTCAACAACAATGCACAGCTGAACACTGCGTCTTAGACTGTAAACCGGACCGGATAGGCATCTTGTATAACCGGTCGGGTCCGGTTTTGACGACACTGGAACGATGTAAGAAGATTACACTTCTCCGGTCGGTTTGATATGTTTGTGAATTGTGATCGTGACTCATTTTTCTGAGCTTCCATCGTTAAATCTGATTCTCGACATCTCCTTTTGATCTCACGAGTCTCGAAATCGTCCAAGGTATGCAAATGGCATAACGCTTTGTTCAAGATTATTGGTTTTAGGGCTTTTGCTTCGATTTTCGATCGATGCTTTGTCCAATTTCTAGGCTGTGTGATCTTCCCTTTCTCACTCTCCCAAATCTTTCCGTAGATTGGCTGATTTGTGATTGGGTCTCTCAATTTCTGACTTCTTTTTGTTTTCTGTGTTTGACCAGAGCCCAAATCGAGCTTTGTTTTACTATTCCGGTAAGCTTCTCTCCACTTCTTTATCTATCGGCGCTTTAGATTTTTTTATTAATGCAAAGCATGCAATCTGATTTAGTTTGCTACTTGCTCAGGTTTCGTGTTGTGTTTCGTTGCCATTTCGTTCTGCAAGCAAATTGCTTTTCACTTAATTGTCAGATTTTTTTGTTTCCAAACTTTGTGTCGATCTCAAAGTAGATAGATTGTGCTAAACATAGTCGTCTCCATTCTTGTGGAAACTTCACCTAGATTACTCTGGATGTAATCATAACTAATCAGTATCTTAGTTGTTGCGTCGAGTTGATTAAGTTTGTCCTTCTTTTGCTCTCTTCTTGTCAGTTTAATATTTTAGGAGGGTTTAGTTTTCTTGTAGACTAAACCCTCCTAGAGATGCTTTCTTGAAAATATGATACGAAAGATGCTTTCTTCTTATTATGTTTGGATTACTTTTCTCAGTGCGTAACGATTTCATCGAAAAGAAAGATAAAATCCTAACTCTGGTGTAGAGTAACATCATTTCTAAGAGGTACCTTATCATGGTAAGAACTTTGAATGTAATTATCTCTCTGCCTACATCAAGAAGGAAATTTGAACTCTTCTCATCCTCTGTTTTAGATGAGTAGTTACTCTTCTGCAATAATTTTTATTCTTCTCATACTTGACAAAGAATAAATTTCATTCAAACTTGTCCTGTTTAGAAACAAATACTTCTAAACAACGTCTAATGCATACTGATTTACTGCAGAAATTCTTTAAAATTTTCTTCTGTTGGGTCTTTGATGTTCCAGGCAAACCCATTACGGCTGTATCTAGCATGCATAAAAAACACACTCGAGGCAGCCATGTGCTTACAGGTACAAACGATTTTCGTTCAAGATATCATGGCATAGGTCTCAAAGTGTCCATCTGTATGGTTAAGTGTGTTTAAGGCAGTAAAAGATTCATGTTTCCGTTCTCCCTCATCCATGTTCGACTTCTGGTGTGTTACTTTCACGTGTTAGTTGTTTACTTGTTGATTAGGGATAATGTACCATCATTTGCTTTTACTTTTTGGCATTTTGTCTCACAATATTTGGTGTTGAATGTCGAAATCTATGCATTTTTGTTCCTGTACAACAGTACAAGTGGGTGAAAGGGGCCACATAAAGTCCTTGTAAGATTCAGTTTTACATGGTATATATTCCTGAAAGCGTCTATATTTCTCTACTTGCAGAACTTTCCTTGCCAAGAAGTTGAGAGGCATAATAAACCAGAGGTTGAACTAAAGTATGTAAGATGCATGTGAGAATGAGATGCTTCTGTGCTATTGTCATTTCAAGTAGTAGAATCTTATTATCATCATGTTTTTGCTAATTTTTGTAGGACGAGCCCAGAACTTTTGCTAAATCCTGTAAGAAGTTTATTTGTTTTCCTCTCCGTATAGCATTGATATTTCACTGTCTTCTTACATAGGACTTGTAATTGACTGCTATTTTTTTTTTTCAATTTGCAGGTTTTAATATGCCTTAATGAGGCTGAAAAGTGTTTGATAGAAACATCTATAAATTCACTCCGGATAAGCCTCAAGGTGATTCTTAATCTTACCTTAGCTTTTCCTTCATTCAATTACAAGAAGAGCTCTTGGTGACACATTGTTTCAACAAAGGCTTTCTGTTGTTTTCCTTTCCTGTACCAGTTTCTCTGTTTTCACTGTTTCCTACTTAAACGTTTTATCCTGTCCTGCTGATACAAATATTTGTTATCGTTGATTTGCAGGTCAAACAAGCGGATGAACTTGAAAACATACTAACCAAAAAGTTCCTTAGATTTTTGTCCATGAGGGCAGAAGCTTTTCAAGTACTGAGGAGGAAGCCAGTGCAGGTAGACCGTTCTTCTTGATTCAACACTTAGTGCTACTATGTTTTATCTGGCAGTTGTAATGCATTCCCTCTTCTTTAGAGTTTCTATTTATTGTGGTAAATGCATCACTAATTGGTTATATATAACGCACACAGAATTCATAATTGTTTCTTCATTTTAACTTCTGTGCAGACACTTTATAACTTCACTTTCTAAGCTTTGGATGATAGATGGTTTATATGTTCCATACTTGTGAATTCTATTGAAATTTTAAATAATGCCACACTCCTTTGACAAAAATGAATCATGAATCATCTCACTGTGCGGAAATGCCTTGGTTTAAGATGATTTAATTTTTATTGTGTGAACGATTGATTCCTTGATCCCCTTCAATTGGTTTCTTTGTTGGTCTTTTGAACAGGGCTATGACATTAGCTTTCTTATAACAAACTACCACTGCGAAGAGATGCAGAAACAGAAGCTAATCGATTTCATCGTTCAGTTTATGGAGGCAAGTCTTTCTCGAAACCTGATGTTTTCTTATTATTCTATGACATTGGTTGCATGCAATAGTAGCATCCTAACAATGAAATTATGTCTTGAGTAGACTTACATCGTCATGTTTTCTCACGGTAAGAGCTCGAGAAGTAATCTTCTGAATAGTTAGCCTAACCACGATCAAGATATCGGTCTTTAAATTTGAATATTGTTTCTACAAGAGTCATATAGAGATTAGTTACTCTTATGATATTCTCTAAACATAGTAATCTCCTCTTAATCATATTAAAAACTTGAAATGTGACTATTTGTAGTATGGAAAGTGCAGGATATAGAGAAAGAAATAACCGAGTTGAAGATATCAGTGAACACCCGAGGAAAACTCGTTGCTACGGAGTTTCTGAAACAGTTCATGTAAAGCACTCGAGGTATTATAATGTAACCCCTCATTGTATCAATCACTTATTATTTGGTTAAATTCATCTACACTTGTAATAAGTTTTTTCTTTCTTTTTTTTCTTCCTATACATTCTCTTCATTTTGCTACTTACCTCTGTTCTTCTTACACAACTGAACCATCGGCTTCGCAACTGTAGTATATGTAATACGATACCTGTAAAATATAGAATTGTTTTCTATTCCAAACGAAGTAAACAAACAAAAATTGTTCTATTGACCTCAAAAGAACAAACAAATTGTTATCTTTACCACAAAGGATTGAAATTTAGAAAGTTTCTCTATTCCTAGATTCACCATAGAAGTGAAAGACATATAACATATTTTGGAAATTTGGGATAGTAATTAAGTGGCACAATTAGTACTTTATAGCCATTCCTATTTTTCTGTATATGTTGTTGATTTTTTAGCCATCTCTCACCTTAATTTTCAGTATTGTTAGTTTAGGTGAAAAAAAAAAATCAAACAATAAGTAGATCAAGATGAGTCAAATGTTTGTTTTGAGTCATAGACTGATGTCGTAGTAAGACAAGTACGAAAGTTTGACCAAAAAAAAAAGAAAAGTAAGACAAGTACGAACATGTAAAGGAAAAAAAGATTAAGCTAAAATTAAGTAAATTAATCTGATCTTAATAACATTAATTGAGTCTTAGTGAGAACAGATAACGACAATTACGAAGCAGCTTAGCTTATTTGTTTGATGGTCGAGCTCGTTAATTTAGGCCCATTAGATAGTTTGGGCTTCTGATATTCTCAAATTTTTTTTTTACATAATTTTAAGCGCCAAAAAAATTAAAACTAAATTAAAAACGAAAAAAAGCAAAATTTGTCATCGTCTTCACTCTTCAGTGTCTTCACTAATACTATGTTCTGGCTGCAAAAAAGAGAAGTAGAAATTTTTACTCCTTTGTCTCTACGGTTTTCTGGTTTTAGAAGAAGAGAAAAATTGGGTTTGTTTCGGAACTAGAGTTTCTTCTTCTTAGAGGAAAAAAAGCGACTTTTTTTTTTAGGGTTTTTTTTTCCCGGAGAAGGAGCAAATGGTATCCATTACAAAACACTGTAAAGTAGAAGTCTCTTATGAAAAGGATGGATTCAAAGGCGGTTGGTACGGAGCGATTTTGGAAGAAAGCCCAACGAAATCAGTATACAAATTGCTTCGAGTCCGTTACACGACGCTGCTCAAACAAGACGGTTCGGCTCCTCTGACCGAAATCGTTGATCAGAGCTTAATCCGACCTGTCCCACCGGAGGATCTGAACGACGGCGTCGCTGTATTTGAGGAAGGCTCGGTGGTCGACGCTTATTACAAAGATGGTTGGTGGACTGGTCTGGTTGTGAAAAGGAAAGAGGATGATACATATCTGGTTTACTTCGATTCACCACCGGACATCATTCAGTTTGAGAGGAAGCGATTGAGGGCTCATCTTGACTGGACCGGTTCGAAATGGGTGCGACCAGAAAATACGGTATGAGGCTCTGATCAATCTGATTTTTGTGTTTGCGTGTCAAAGCCTTAAACTTTAGCTTATGATTTTTGTGTTTGCATGTCAAAGTCTTAAACTTTAGCTTATTCAGCTGTTATATGTTTTTTTGATGCCCTTGAAAGGAATTGATCAAGTCCGTGTTTAGTTCCGGGACCATGGTGGAATTGAGACTGCGTTTAGCCTGGCGTCCGGCGATGATCATTAAAGAGGTGGAGAGTGAGAAGAGATTCATTGTCAAGTACCGTGGTGGGTCCTTCAGAGTCGTTCGTTCGCGGAAAGTCAGGCCTAGGCAGCCTCTTATTTCTGTTGGAGAGTATGAATTGTTGGATCATGTAGAGGCGTTTGATGGTTGGGAATGGTGTCAATGTGTGGTGAGGGGAATTCTCTTTGAGGGACGATACATGGTGAGTTTCGGGAAAACAAAGGTGGCGTCGGCGCAGTTCAATTACTCAGATCTTAGGCCTTCAATGGAGTGGGAAGATGGGATATGGCGGCATAAAAGACCAAAGGTGATTATATCACTGGCTTTAGTCAACATTGTTTCGGTTTTGTTTTATTTAATGCAGAATTATTGAAGTGTAATGTTCTTTCCATTTTCAGCCAAAATCCGGAAAAGAAACTCCTTCAGGTGGTCAAAGAAACAAGCCTGTGGCTTTGGAAACTAGAATTGTGCAGACAAAGGAACCACCGTTTGCTCAAGGATCAAGAAATGAGATGGCCGATGATGTTTTAAATGGTTATACTCTGGTCATAAACCCGCAAGTGGATTCTCTTAACCCTTGTTATTATGTGCCATGAAATTGATGATCTAAACTGGTCTTTGTTTTCCAGCAAAGGAATCTGGTTCACCTGTAACATCGGGCATGACTGCAACAGAGAACAAAACCCAAGAAAAGATATCCCCAGAGTCAATGAGGAACCATAATGGCTCGGGAAATGAGTCAACTCNGTCGACTTTCTTCTTCTCCCTTCCGCGGCGCCGTCGACTTTCTTCCTATCTACCGCCGTCGGACCGCCGTTTCGTTGCCGCCGTCGACCTGCACTGAGTTTCACACTTAAAGGTTAGTTCTTCAAACTCTAATTTAGTGCAATGTAGCTCGATTGAGGGATTTGGTTTTAACAAATTTAAGGATTGAATTGGTTTGATTATTTATGCACATTGGGTGTTTTACTATGAATTCTGGGTCGATTAGGTCTATAAAGAGGTAACAAATATATTTTAGTGGTTGAATCCTAGTGAATTGGAAGTAGATTAGATCCCCAATTTGTGTTCTTGCGATAAGAGAACTAGGTAAAACTGTTAAATATAGTAAAACTGGTAAAACTGGTAAACCTAAAAACCATGATTTATGTGTAAAACTGGGATAACTGTCGATAACTACTATTACTGAGTGATTTTTTGTATTGTTTTTTACAGGATACGATGAGCAACAACGTCAGCATATATTTTAAATGTCAAGGTCGCATGTATAGTTTAATGTTCAAGACATCAATGGGGGAAATAACTTTGTCGAAGCTGGAAGTTAGGATATTCAAGAAGGTTTCGTTAAATGAAAGTATGTTTAAATTGGAATTGAGTTATTTTCCACTGGTGGTGTCTGAATGGATTGTCCCAGATCACATCAAAGAGTTGCAGATCATACCTTCGGATCGCGTCAAGAAGAAGTGAAGAAGGAAAACTAAGAGGTTTCCATCGGGTGGGGAACGGCGACCAAGGACGCGAAACAAAAGGCGGCCGAGGCAAGGACTCCAATGGTTGCTTTTTGGATTTGGTAGCCCTGTTTGATTGTATCTTAACCGTTTGTGTTTTAAAACTATATAAAACTAGTGTTTTGTTCTGTAAAACTATATATTAGGATCTGTGGGTTCTGGTAAAACTTGTAAAACTTGGTAAAACTGATTAAAGATGATAATGTGAAACAATACCTAATTTAAAGTTACTCGACAGAATAATTGGCGTTGTAAACGTCACAAATAAATGTTTTCACGTGAACTAACAGGGAAATTACGACATTGATAATTTTGGGTTCATATGAAGTAATCCCACCAACAAAGTTCTTATACTTTTAAGATCACTTTAACAAACATAGCCAAGTTAGTAGGGTAAAGTTGCAAAAATGTAGAATTAAAACATATTAATGCACACAACAATTAGAATGATAGATTAATGGAGGAAAATCAACTGTAAAACTACAAAATCAAAGTTTAAGAGTGGGTAAAATTAAATTAATGGAAAACAGCCAAAGTAAAACTATTTGGAACTTTCGTAAAACTACTATCTTTGGTAAAACAAAGTGCAATTTTTTGGGCGCCAAAACGAAAAATTTCACCAAATTTTTGGCGCCCAAAATCAATAACTCAAGCTTTTCCTCTCTTTTTCAGATCCGATTTCCTTTCTCTCTTTTTCGAACCTCTCTCTCCATTTCTCTCTCTCTTTTTCTCATTTGTTCTCTATCCTATTAAACTTCTCCACTTTCGTTCTCTCTCCATTTCTCTCTCTTCTTCCCTCATCTCATTGCTTTACTTATCTCATTTCACCCTTCGTCTCTCTATTGACTATGGACAAGTTCGATTCTGATCCGTATTACAGTGACATGAAGAGGGTAAAACTTTACTGTCGTGAAACTGGAAAACTTGGTAAAACTATACTGTAGTAAAACTGGAAAACCTGATAAAACTTTACTGTCGTGAAACTGGAAAACTTGGTAAAACTATACTGTCGTGAAACTGTTATGTCTTCTTGTGTAGGATAATGACCTCCACATTAAAAAAAACTTTGGGTTCGATGTGTCGAAGAAGAAGCCACTAACTTAAGAATGACGGTTGACTATCAGGCCGAGGAGCTTCGCAGCCATTTATATCGTATTGAGCAGCTGGAAAAGGAGATTGCAAAGCTGAAGGAGGTGGTGGGTCGAATCGTTGGTTAACTAGTCTTTCATCTAAGTATTTGACTTTTAAGAATTTTCTTTGTTGTTTCGGTTTGTCAAACTTATTTATGTTACGGTTTGTAAGACTTATTTTAGTTGTTTAGAGACTCAAGAGTTTGTTAACACTAGCACGATATCAAACAATTAGTTGTTTAGTTAGTTATTGTTAACACTAGCACGATATGATACAACTAGTTCTTCATCGAGCTTGTGCATCACCTAATCGGTATATCGACTGTAGTATTTGCTTTGCGTTTACCATCATTCTTCTTGGTCGCTCTCCCTTGTGGTAAGACTTGTGGTGTTTCTTCATTAACCTGAAATCGAAAACAATTAGAGTATAACATCCACATGCTCTGGAGCTTGTGGTTGTTGTCCTTTCGGCAAGTGGAAGATGTGTCTGAACTGCGGATGCGTTTGAAACCAATTCCTCTCGTGACGCGTAAGCGAAGGCTCCAACTTCTCAAGAGTTGACAGAAATTCTTTGACGTAGCACCTCGTCGAAATTTTTATTTTTTTCGTGTACTCCGTTGCTGGGAAGTACATTCTGAGAGGGTGCAGTGCCATTGTTTAATCACCGGATTTCTGCAACAATCAGTTTTCTCAACTTATTCCAATTATACATCAATATAGTTTTCCCAAGTTTTCCAGTTTTACGACAGTCTAGTTTTACTAAGTTTTACTTTAAACCCAAATGTATGATCCGATTGGGTTGGGTAGGTTTTCCGTGGGCGGATATAACCCTGATACAAGCTGTAAATTTCTCAATTAGGGTAGGTTTTATGGTAATTTTCCTATTTTTTGAATTAAAAATAATTCTAATCGAAAATAAATTTATAATAGGAACATATGAGATTTTCGTTTGAGATTAAAAGACTTTTGAGACGATTACTCATTTGCATAGCAAGTGTTTATTAAAATGCTTGAACGAACATTTCAATTTAAAATGGCATCACAAATGTTTGTACGAGTGTTTAGCGTGATAACAAGAGCAGATAACGATAGCTCAGAAAATTGAGTCACGATCACAAACAAACCAAGCCGATTGGAGAAGTGAACCGGACCCGACCGGTGATTTGTTGGGTTGGTGGGTCAATGACAAATCGCCGGTCGGATCCGGTTAACTTCTACAGTCGGCTTGGTTTGTCTGTGATCGTGGCTCAATTTTCTGGGCTGTAGTTTTCGATATCTAAAATCTGATTCTTCCTCCTCTTCGATCTCTCTTCTCTCACGAGTCTCCAAGGTATGCAAATTGCATAATCACGATTATGGTTTTAGGGTTTTTGCTTTGATTCATCCGACCATCCTCTCTCTCTGACTCTCTGTCTTTCTCACTCTCAGCTAAACTGTCCATCGCTCACACCGGCGACCACCGAGGCACCGACCTATCTTTATCGCTCGCCGAACTCTGTCTCTCATCCTCGTCCTCTCTATATCGCAAATCTAGCTTTCTCTCTCCAAGGTAATGTTGCTGTTTTGTTTCCCACAATTTCTAGGTTTTAACCCTTGTATTTTCTCGGGAAAGTTTCTTCCTTTCTCGATCTCTCTTGTTTATTTTGTCGATTTTGCTTTGAAAATCGAACATTCATGAATTTGGGTTGTTGATATCGAGAACCATCTTACAAATTTCTGTATATAGTGTATCAACCAAAGTCTCCACATTTCTGTTTTCGGTTTGTTCACGATGTGTTCACGATGTGTTCTTCTATTCTGTGTGTTTTCGTTATTGTGTTGTGTTGTGTTTTCGTTTTTATACAATCTACCAAATGCTACTGAATAACAAATACATATTATAGTTATCTGTTGGATTGATTGAAATTATTATCTTTAGGGAACAATAACCAAAGCTAAAACTTTCAATCTTTATAGTGCTGAATTCATAATATGATGTCTCTTGTCCACTTATAGTGTCTGTTGGATCAATTGAAAACTGTATATGTACTGATATTAATTGACACTCAAGTTCCTATGCAGTTGTTGGTAGTTAAAGATATAAGAGCAGGTTGAGCTATCTCCTCTCAATGCATTTTCCATACTTGAATGGTTAATATGATCGAGAGAGAAGACAGGGTAAAAGTATTTAGTTTCGTTATACATGAGAGATCGATTGGGCTTTCGCATTTATGTTCTCTGTAATTCGAAATTCTTGCATGAATTACCTGGCCAATGATTGGCTTGGTTAGTGGATTCCTCAATCTATGTTTTGCAAGACAGTTTTTCTTACTGCCACAAATTACATGACTCATCAGAAAATTTGCAATTGCTAATGTTGTGGTAGGTTTTTAACTCTTGAGTTACTACTTGCAGTCCTTTGCTTTGTGGCTATACGAAGATGACAACAATCGAAAAACTCAAAAAGCCCACTGCTTCCTGTTCTGCTGCTGCTGCTACTCTCAAGCAGCAATCATCATCGTTTAAAAGGTGGGGAAGGAGAAACCCGTTTGTAAGATATGGACTTCCGATGATATCTCTCACAGTATTTGGAGCCCTCGGGCTCAGCCAACTCCTTCAAGGCAGGTCAGTTCTTTCTTGACTAAGCTAAGCTCTGAATCTACAAATGACCGGGGATATTAATCAATGAATCTGTTTTAGAATTCTAAACTTCGCTACATGTGGTTTATTTGGTTAGTTCAGTAAGGATATCGCAAAGGTAAAAGATGACCAAGAATGGGAGATTATAGAGACAAGAAAGGCGCTTTCGAGAACAGGACCTGTTGATGCTTATAAACCTAAAAACACATCCATCGAAGAGGAGCTCAAGGTTTTCAATCTCTCGGGTTACATGATTTAATGGTTAGACCGCATAAAAGCTTTGATGAAACACTAAAATCTTGACCGGGTTTTGTTCACTGCAGGCTATGCAAGAGAAGGTGGACATAAACACGTACGAGTACAAGAAAATTCCAAAGCTAAACGAAAGCAAGTCGAGTTAAGTGAAGTCTTTTAAGAATAACTTATGTATCAGAGTTTTCTTTTCTTAGATGTGTTTCAGTTTTAAACTTTTTAAATAACTTTTCACATAAACGTTTTCACTATTCCATACTTTAGAGATTATGTTTTATTACAAAAGTCTAAAAATATTAAGAAAATAAGTAAATAATTCAGTAATGCCTAGACCCCAATTGGTATAAGCCTTAGCCTCCTACCGAACGTCTATCTATCACCGAGCGGTTTTTTGATCATTGGTTACTTTAATTAATAATATGTTACATGTGTTTATTAATATGATTTTGTTAAATAAAATATCGAATGAAAACAAAAAAAAATGATATAAATGAAAATAACACGACATTATAAACAAATTAAAGTGTTGTTAATTTATATAACATGCTATACGTTTATACTTTATATAACCAATTACAAGAAGAATATGCTTCCATCTATGATTCAACGATGATGCAAATTTACTAAAGAGAGAGCATCGTTGATAGATAAGTTATCAGACACAAATTAACAAGATGCAACATCAAATATGCTATTTCTCATTTGGATGAATCCGACCTTTTTTCACGCCATATTAGTGTAGATCACGGCTTGGGCAGCTACGAGTCGTAGGGAGGTCAAGGAAGTACAATCTTGAGTTGGAGCTTTTAACCAAACTAGGAAATGTAACCATGTACCGAATCCAATGAAGGGACAAATGAGCTTCGGAAAATACCACCTCTAAATATCATGACTGAAATGACACTGAAGGAATAGGTGATCCCTGGATTTACCGTAGATAGATCAAAAAATAAAATAAAGTGTCCTCGTTGGTGATTCCCCGAGAACGAAACCGGAATAAGGTAGGCAATTAATCTGTCCAAACAACAAAGCCACAAGGTGAAAAAAGTGTTTAGGGACATAACCGATAACTCGAGAACCAGACTTGCTTGTGCCAAGGAACCTATTGATTTGTAAGTCTGATCATTTTCCAAGTTTCTAAGAATTTGAAACTCTCGTGCACTCTTTGCCCAAAGATACCTATATTGGTTATCATGAAAAACCTGAACAGAAGTTAGATAACACAGATCGAAGTTGCTCCGTATTATCGTTTTGTGCTCCTAAGAATGCGTATTATTGTCCAAACGGAATCCTCGAGACATACCAAAAAAGGTCAAGTCTTACCATCTCCAATTTCACAAGACATAAAATCTTTTGCTAGGTGTATCAATATGAAAAGTTGTTTTCACATTAATGATCTACGGCCATATTTTATAAAGACTTCCTTCTGAATTTATATAAACTTTTGGATATGGAGGCCAAATAATGACTTTTTTAAAACATGGAGGTTAAAACAAATGTTTCACTTTGCTATGCTCAGGGGCGATCCGTAGAAAAGTAGATTCCGATGAAGCTTTTGTGCATACCCCATTGTTAATAATGTGAACTAGATTCTAAATTTGTGCATCCGTGCCGGATATTCAAAAGTCGGTCTTCGTGTGTGTGCACCCCCATTGTTAAATTTGTGCACCCCCATTGTTAATAATGAGCGACGGTCTTCGTGTGTGCAAGATCTTGACTTTACTCCATAAAGTCAATCTTGAGAGGGAGTGTTGAAACTCAGACCGAGAGGCAACCATAGAGGCTGACCAGAGGTGATACCAAAGGAGACCGAGTTATAAACCTGACCGGGAGTGACTGACCAGACGAAGGCTGACCATGGAGGCAGACCGGGAATAGTATTCAGTTCAGTGAAGGCAGTCAGTTGGATAGTGGTGATCCGAGAGGCGGTATGAAGTGGCGTCAAACGGAGAGAGTGTTACCCTCATGAGTTACCAATAGAGCCGGTGACAATGTAAGCTAGGCGAGGGAGAAGACCGAGGGCACTTAGTCAAGACAAGTGATTGGTCGAGACAAGTAGTTCGAGGAAATGTAACCGTGGTGAAGGAAGCAGGTCGAGAGGCACAAGCAGAGGCTCAAGCATAGACAGAAGCAATGAAACAGATAGTTAACTATTCATATAGTTAACTATAAGATCCGTATAGTTAACTATGAAGCAATGAAGTCTGCACAAGGAACATTGCTCTCGGGAGAAAACAGATATTGACCCTCGATGGATCCGAATGGAAGCCCGGGATGAATAACATTCTCGGGATGAATAGTAACCACAGAGAAGAAGAAGCAATCTCGTCTAAGCAAAGTGAAGACTCGTGGGATGAATTGTAGTCTCAATATGAATAGTGACCAAGGCTAAACGAGATGTGCAACCTCGCCTATGCAAGAAGTAGTCTCAGGATGAATAGTGTCCCAAGATGAATAGTAGTGCGGAAAAATATCTTAGGAGATATTTTCCCACTTGTGCAACTTGACCCACTTGTGTTTGTGTGGTTGAGATTGTTTTAGATAAGATATTATATGTGTGGTTGAGTTTAAAAGTAGAAGATATTTGTTGTATTTGTGTTTAAATATGTGATTGTAATCACTTTTATTATTAATAAAAAAAAGAAAGATAATTTGTGAGAGAAAAAAACGTGAGCTTTTACTCTTGTTCTTTATCTCTATCTCTTTAATCTTCTTCATTCACCACAAAATCTAACATGGTATCAGAGACAGGTTTATAACTCGGTCTCCTTTGGTATCACCTCTGGTCAGCCTCTATGGTTGCCTCTCAAGATCGGCTCAAGAAAAAAAAAAAAAAAAACCATGTTAGATTTTGTGATGAATGAAGAAGATTAAAGAGATAGAGATAAAGAACAAGAGCAAGAG
>PKMM01029927.1:33861-48965 GCA_002933915.1 Eutrema heterophyllum
CATGTTTTCTTGTAGTGTGTATTTTCTTTTTATCTGTCTTTATGTTTAATAGTTAGATCTTAGTTGGATCATGGGTTAGGCTTGATTAGGATGATTTGATGGTTAGATGATGATGATTTAGGTTGGTTATTGTTATATCCTTCATTTAGGTGCTCTAAATGCTAGTTTTGACTTAGCTAATCAAAATCTAGATCTTAAGCATGTCACGCCCGGGAGGTGTTTCTGAAAATGCTTGAACTAACCTTTTATGAGCTTTACATGCTTAGTCCAATGAGGATTGCATGCCTAGGGTGTTTAGTGAACTAAATAGAATTGATTCTTAATGCTCATTGATTATCTAGTTGCATACAATAAGAATTGATCTAATTAGGTAATTAGCAAATTAGCTTATTAGTCATTTGATTTCTATCGAGGGATTGATTAATCAATTGATTAGTGAGCGGATTAGTACCATGAGAGTGGATTAGCCATATTTGTGAATTCCATGTTCTAGGATAGTGATTAACTTACAATATCATTGATTGATTGTTGGTTCATTCTCATAATACTTAACCCCATGGTCCAACACTTTTATCTTTTTTTACTTTCTTGCACTTTATAGATTAGAAACCTAACAAAAACACTTGATCTAGATTAGTTTCTATCTCGCATCTTTAGTGTGCAATCTTTATTTCTAGTGGGATCGACCCCTAAGTACTACATTGGCATAACTGTGCACTTGCGGTCACTTAGGGCTTTATAAATTGTAAAGCTGAGGTAGGATTGGTTGCTTGAACTTCTTAGGTTCTACGAAGCTTAGACAACAAATCTCTCCATCACTACATCGGAAGGATCTTGGTAGAGTGAGCTAGCGCTTCTAAGCTTTGCTATTTAGTGTAGTCGTGTCTTAGTGTTGGATCTAGGTTTATTAGTTGAGCGTCGAATCATAGACGTTGATGACTGTCTTTGTTCGGGCCTTGATTCGTGTGTTTTTACCCGCACCAATTAACCTAATGCGCACACTAACGCAATCATAACGGTATGTCGATGTAGCACTTTAGGATCGATCCCACAGAGAATAAAGATTACACACCAAAGATACGAGAAACAAACTAAGCTAGAGCAAAAACGGTTTTATGTTTTATACAAAAAGAAAGAAGAAAGAAATCAAAATGCAAGAAAGAAAATAAAAGAAGGAANCAACACATCCCTCCATCACTACATCGGAAGGATCTTGGTAGAGTGAGCTAGCGCTTCTAAGCTTTCCTATTTAGTGTAGTCGTGTCTTAGTGTTGGATCTAGGTTTATTAGTTAAGCGTCGAATCATAGACGTTGATGACTGTCTTTGTTCGGGCCTCAGCTAACTCCTTAGAGGAAAGGCTCTCTCTTAGGGCTGCCGGATGAAACAGCTTCCGATATGCAAAGTGAACGTTTCACCAGTCTTACTTCTTGTTATTCTCCTTTCGACCTATCCCGGTTTCATCTTTTCCTCATCTCTTTATCCCTACTTCTCAATACCAGTTCCTACAAAGCTACAGTGTTTTCAAAGTACCGATTGAATTTGCTTCCATGTTTTTAATTATTTTTTTGCCATGGGACCAATCTTTTTAGGTGGAACAATTTGTAACACCTAAACTTTTCATTTTTAATGAATATTTACAATTTAACACCAAAAAGGTGTACACAACGGGTTTTAGGAGATCCCTTTACGAATGACTTTTCCACCCAGTACCAACTCCTGTAACTTCTGGTGAGGTGGAACTGCTTTCTCCAATAATGCGTCGTCCACCTGGACGTCCAAAGAAACTCAGAATCCCATCGCGTGGAGAATTCAAGGTAAATATGTAGTTGGCTATTCCATGATACTTCATGATAGACTAGAGTAGTTGGCTATTTACTGTGAATATGTAGTTGGCTACTTTAAGATATTAACATAAGATATCCTGAGAATATGTAGATATGTAGTTGCCTACTTCATGATATTTCATGATAGACTAAACAGTTGGCTATCTACTGTGAATATGTAGTTGGATACATCATGATCAGAAAGCACAGAAGGTTAATATGTACTTGGCTATTCCATGATGCTTCATGATAGACTAAAGTAGTTGGGTATTTACTGTGAATATGTAGTTGGATACTTCAAGATAGACATAGTAATCTTTCCGTTTGATTTTAATGACTCAGCGATGTTTGAGGAAAGCGGTCCGGCTTTGCACTAGGTGCCTTGGTCGGGGTCATAACAAAGCCTCTTGCAAGCTCCCTGTGCGTGAAAGATGAACGCGAATGGCAGAGGATTTTTTGTTATGCCATGGGAAAGTAGAAGATGATGCACTTCAAAATAGCTCTTGGTGTTTCCTTTTTCATTGGGGAATATAAATCTGATATTTTGAAGCCTTTTTTTTGCTACAATGGATCGTTAATTCTGGATATTATTTTGGGTTTTTGCTTTTGGATTTTGAACTGGTTGTTGTATTTTACCAAAACTCCCTTAATTTATGATATGGCATTCGGATACTTTTGTTATATCTAGCACACATAAGGTTGTCTATGTTCACAGAAATAGCTACATATTGATTTTGAACTATATATATCACAAAACTCCATTACTGACTAAAACTTTAGGAGTAGTTGACTACCTAAAAAATAAACAAAAAAAGACAAAGATAGACAAAAACTTTCTAAAACATATGTAAAATAAACATAAAAATAGATAAAAATCTTAGTTCCTAATAATATGTGAATACATAGATATAGTCAACATCTAACATACATAAGTGGTTCGACCTCAGATAGAAGATCGACTGCGAATTTTAACACACGTTCAAGTAGATTTTGGTTCATTCGTATAGACGGTGTCCGAGGACTTAGGTGGTTCGACCTCAGATAGAAGATCGACTGCGTACTTTAGCGATGCATCACGAACCTCATTTTCAGTAATAGCAATGTCCAATGGCATATTTCCAGCGTGTAACTCAAGTAGCATGAGTGTCATAACACCGCTGTAACCTGCAAGAATAGTAGTAGTACGTAAGAAACTTTTCGAAAGGGTAAACAACTATACTCTTTTAATCTTGATAACGCATAAAAGAGATTCCGTAGGTGACTATTAATTAACTAGATGACTATTAAAGTGATACAAAAATTTACCTGAGGTTTATGATTGAGAAACAGGCTTCGCTATTAAGATGGGGAACGCATGAAGTGTATCAGCTTTCATCTCTAAATTGTACGCCACTGACCTGATGAAGTGTGGTAGAGATTGAGCAAGTGGTGCTATGGTAGTCTTAAGCTTCAGCTCCTTAAGCGTCTGGTTGCAGTTCAGGACAGTTATCTCGTGAGACTCCAAATTGATGCACAGACCAACCCAATGCTTTCTATTAGTTAGGTAGGGGTAGTAGATACAAGCAATCTCCATGTACCATGNTAATTAACTAGATGACTATTAAAGTGATATAAAAATTTACCTGAGGTTTCTGATTGAGAAACAGGCTTCGCTATTATGATGGGGAACGCATGAAGTGTATCAGCTTTCATCTCTAAATTGTACGCCACTGACCTGATGAAGTGTGGTAGAGATTGAGCAAGTGGTGCTATGGTAGTCTTAAGCTTCAGCTCCTTAAGCGTTTGATTGCAGTTCAGGACAGTTATCTCGTGAGACTCCAAATTGATGCACATACCAACCCAATGCTTTCTATCAGTTAGGTAGGGGCAGTAGATACAAGCAATCTCCGTGTACCATGCCCACCTAGATTTGACTTAAGCAAGGGATCCCATGGGAATCCCAACGGGTTTCTTCTTCTGAGGTTTTGGATACACTGAATGGAGCTTTACAATTTCATTGATGAAACCGAACTCGACGAAGTCATACTTTTTTGGATCTTTTTTGTTTCTCCACAGTTGATTACAGAAACTAGGGCTGGGCACGGGTCGGGCCCTTGAATTTTGGAGTACCCTTTACCCGACCCGACCCTTACGGGTAAAGAAATAAATTACCCTTACCCGACCCGCAAAAACGGGTACCCTAGCAAAAGTATCCGACCCTTACCCGAGCCGCTAAATACCCGACCCTTTACAAATACCCGCATATTTATAGATCGTTGCTCTTACCTGCATAATGATTTCATATTGGGTTAGGTTGGATTTGAGTTTTAGCGTTCACTAAAAAATATAATTATATATTTTATTGTTAATTGAGCGTAATAATTAGGTTTATAATATTATCAAGTATTTACATATATATTTATAACGTATTGGTAATGTTATAAAATACAATTAAACATGTATATTACGGATCGGGTAACGGGTCGGGTAACGAGACAGGTACTAAAACAAAAATTGATACCCGTTACCCGACCCTTACTCATGGGTAATAGAATTATGATACCTTTTACCCGACCCTAAGGTCACGGGTACCCTTTTTTTAGAGACGGGTACGAATCGGGTAACAGGTCGAAGTGCCCAACCCTAATGGAAACAATTAATTATGGTGTCAATGTCCTAGCAAAAAAGGGTGAAGTAGACGGTAATTTAGGGCAAAAGTAGACATGTACTTTGATTATTAAAAAGTAGACGACTATGTATGAGTGGACAGTTTAAAATCTTACCAATGGGGAAATTGGATGTGTAAGGGACAATATTCCTTCAAAGATGTTCACCGATAGTTGAAGCCTGTTCCAGGTTGGAAATTGACTAACAATGATAGCTCAAAAATGTTATTAAGTATAACGAAGGGTAGCGTTAACAAATAATGTCTTACTCACCAGCTTTCTTCAAGCCTCGCTTCGAGAACATCAATTTGTTGAAGGTTTGGTCTTGTGAAAATCTTTGAGAGCTCCTCAGATTTTTCAATCTTTCTTTGCCGTTTCGCCGGGAGTACAAAGTCTGTCATAGAATTTGGAGCAGCCCTTGGTCGGCCACTTTTACGTATTAGTGGTTGGGGATCTGCCAACATTTTCTCTTCTTTTGGCTGGTCTTCTTGTGGCTAGTCTTCTTGTGGCTGGTTTGAGTTCTGTTTTTTCTCTTCTTGTGTTAGACCAAGAGAATAAATGGGAGGGGCGACATCTATTGGAGGAAGTACTACATGTTTACATATAGACAAAATGACTATTTAAGTACAAAGACTACCAGAAAGTGACAAAGTTTACATTAAGTACGAACTTGATTAGCATCTTGCGCATGATTCTCTGAGGAAGGGATTTTGTTATCTGGTAGGTGTGTATTCTCCTCCATGGCCTAGTTATAATCATGAATACTTGATTATTAAAAAGTAGACAGATACTTGATTATTAAAAAGTAGACGACTATGTATGAATCGAAATTAAAGGTAAAGTATTAATTTAAAGTATTTGACTATCTATTTATGGTAGTTATAAGAAAGTAGTCGGCTTGTATCTTCCTATGCTAGTGAACTTGATAATCTTAAGTACCTGACTATATAATTATGGTAGTTATATAAAAAGTAGTCGGCTAACCTCTTTCTCATAATTATCCCATGACTTGTCAGACAGTAGGTGTGTATTCTCCTCCATGGCCTGGTTATAATCATGAATATTTGATTATTATAAAGTAGACAAATTGATTATTAAAAAGTAGACGACTATGTATGAATCGAAAAGTAGTCGGCTTGTATCTTCCTCTGCTAGTGAACTTGATAATCTAAAGTAACTGTCTATCTAATTATGGTAGTTATATAAAAAGTAGTCGGTTTACCTCTTTCTCATAATTGGCTTGTCAGACAGTTTGTTTTCATGATGGTCTGTTTTCATAAACATATATAACATTATAGGAAAACGATATTCACTATTAACATAAAGTAGTTGTATGTATTAAGAAACTACCTCGTCAGGAGTAAGTACATCCTCCCCATCCTTGCCATGGTGATGATCCTTACCATCTTCGAAATCCATTCCAACCTCCACACACTTACCATCCTCTCCAGCCTTTCCATCCTCCTCATTCTTTCCATCCTCATCGTCATCATCATCAACAACTTCATTCTCGTTTGCATCATCGGATTCATTTCCAAGCGACGTGTTTTCATTTATATTAAGTTTGCTAACCTCAAGAGCAAACTTTGCTAGCACAAATGCAACATCGGTCCGTAGAAGGGAAAAATCAGCTTTCAAAGTATTAACCTCTTTTAGGACAATGGCATTGGCAGCAACCACCTTATGAAAAAATGATGACGCAGCAGAATCTACTAATAGTTCGACATTCACATCAAAATTCTGCACATTTAGAGCCGTTGATGTTTGTGCCGTTGTTGTTTGTGCCTTTGGTGGTTTAATATGGTCACATGCCACGTTTGTACCCCGCCAGTCCATGATTACATTGTGAAGATATCGCAACGTTTTATTGCATCCATTAAGTTGTCAACCCGATGGTCTTCTTCTTCATCCGAGAAGCTCATCTCTGTATCGTCAAAAACATTGTCCTTGTCTTCAAGTATTGGTTTCAAAACAACTTGTTACAAAGTGGAGGAAATAGTTGTCTATTAAAACCATATGAAATAGATGACTATTATAAGATGTGGCTATAGTCGGCTATTAATGAAATGCTTTATTTGTAGACTTATGTGTCACCGATAATAATAATTGTAGATGACTATTTATATGAAGTGGAAATAGTTGTCTATTAAAACAGTATAAAATAGATGACTATTAATGAAATACTTTATTTGTAGACTTATGAGTAAATGATAATAGTAATTGTAGTTGACTAATTATATAAAAAGGAAATAGTTGTCTACTTGCAATGAAATTTATAGCTGGATACCTTGTGCTCTGTGTCAAAAAACTTCACGTAAGGCATGGAGATGTTGATTGGCTTCTGAGCACCAAGGTGTAGTATTGGAACTTCATCTTATTCGTCTTCATCATCCGCCAAACTGGGTTTGATAGACTTTTCCTTCACATCCTTAGACAATATGATGGGAGCGCAAGATAATACAACCATCTGTAGTGCGTGTGTGAAGCCATAAAATGCACAAGTTGTTTGGCAAAGGTTTGACAAGGTAGCACATTTTTTTGTTGATGCTTTCCATGGTCTGGTCAAACGATTTGCGACCCCAAGGATAAGCAAGAAATGCGTCCAAATCTTTAACCATCCAGATGTGTTCCCCATTGATTTTAGTATTTTAGAAGTAGGACAGAGAACTCCATCGACAAGCAAAAGGCAAGCTAGCCTGAATCTTGTGTCCTTGTCTTTGTACGGCCTGTCTAAAAGGGTGTTCAATATCCATTGCGGAATTGCATTATTCTCTATACCAAACAATTGTTGCGTGTACTTTTTGATTTTATCTTCATCAACTGCCAAAGAACGCGGTAATTTGGAGCATTAGAGACCAGTAGCAATGGAAAACTCTCTGATTGAGAAGACACGCAAAGAGACACCATATCTCTTTCTTTTTTTCGTTACGAGTTGCCTAGACAAAATGAAGTGTGGGAATCTGACGGAAGATGCGATCTTGTTAGCAGCTTCAATCAATTGGCCGAATTGAGACTCCCTAAGCTTCTCCATGTGGTCTTCTTCTAGTGCAAAGGTAATGGCGTCAAGATAATTAAGCTGAAAGTAGGTGTTGACCTTCTTGTTTACAGGCTTATTGCCTAATTTGAAGAGCCTCTTCGGTAACAGACTCATTGTGTAATCACTGAAAGCAAAGAATTTAGAAAGTACGAATTAGTCGACTATGAAATGGTAGGTACAAAATATTATTAATAGCTAACTATCTATCTAATAGGTAATAATACACAAATGGTAGATAACTATGTAGCGTTGCCTATGTACTTACTAATAGGTAACTATCTTTGTACACGCCAAACAGAATAAGTTTAAGAAGTAGTTGACTACTTTCATAGTGCGAAAATATGTTGTTTGAACCGAATGCGTGAAATCGATACACATTGAACTAGGGTTTAGGTACACAAATCTTCTATAATGGCGGCGGTACTAATTGTGGAACTAGGGTTTATGAACTTACCCTAGAAGACCAGCGGCGGAAGTCCGGCGTTTTTCGGTAGGCGATATCCGATGACGAGTCCGAAATTGGGTGAAGCGGCGCGCAAGAACAAGATAGACGATCATGTGCAAGTACGGCATGTACAACGATTAGGGTTTCCAGGGTTGAAATTCAACAATGGAAAGAGAAGATGAAGAGAAGGAAAAGAGAAAGAGGAAAGAGAAGAGAAAAAGATAAAGCGAGAAGAGAAAGAGAAACGTTAGTCTCTTCAACTTTGTTTTTTATTATAATCTTTAAAAAGTTTGTAGCAGTTATCGAGGCAGTTGTCAGACTCAAATAAAAACTGCAACGTTATTGATCTAAAAAATGGGCTACTGTGAATAGTATATTTTTAGGAGAATATATAATTGAAATAGTTGAATGTTTTATAATTGTCTATTGGATTATAAACCTTGAACAAATAAAAAGATAGACAAACTACAAATAAAAAGTTAGCCAAACTAGAAATAAAAAGGTAGACAAACAACAAATTATAAGATAGACAAACTACAAATAAAAAGTTCTTACAATTACGAAATAGTTTACTACTAATAACAAATAAAACATTTATGATAGTCTATTATAATCTAGGGACTACGAGAAGAGTTTACTACGACAAAAAACATTCAATTAGATTGAATTCAAATCTAATCCCTTAACAATTGGTACTGAGTATAAAGGTAGCACTCCTCACAGTACATCATCGTGTGCTTCAAACCGCATTTAGGGAATTTATCTAGGACGTTGGGCAAATTAAGTCAGCTATCAATCCGCATATTGGTGATGGTATCCATGACCGCCTCCCCAATGACGATCATGTAACTCATGTAACTACACGGTTTAACAGTTCGAGTGCTCTTGGATATTGGCCATATGCGATGGCCAATATTGCAAACATATAGGTCGCATGATCTATACCCGCTTTAGAAGCCTTGTTGAAATACCTAACAGCATCCTCAAGGTCAACACAACTAGCATTCTGTTCAGTCCACACAAGTACAATGTCAGGATTACCTGATTTGATTGCCAGATCAAAGAAGGTAGGGTAGCGATACATTAAGCTGGTTTCTTCAACAAAGTTAGATAGGTTGAGCTCCCTCATGACAGATGGTTCCTTCAATGTTTCATTTAGCAGCTTACACGAACATCCTAAGTGACAAGCGTCCTTTGCAGATTCTCTTCCCACCCTTACTAGCACATCAACGAGTACATCTCGTATTTGGTGAAACATATTAGTTTGTTGGGGTGTGGCATACCGTGGATCAGTGTCCATGTTGCTACATAATAGATAGTCGGGGACATATTCAATTAGTATAACGTGACTACATAACGAATGTATTTGACTACTGTATTTATATTCGACTAGGTGGGAACTATGATAATAAAGTAGTCAATTGTATACAAAAGATAAAAACTACATAAATAAACAACTACTCAAAATAATCCGAGACTCGGCCTATGACAATAAAATAGGCAACTATCGTAGTCAACTATATGCATAAATTTGTAGCAAACAAAATGTAAACATGGTAGACAGACAGCTTGTGTTGGAAAATATCCAACTATTCTAAACAACACCAGATTGAACCAATGAGACTAGGGTACTCCATTATGCAAATACAATTATAGATAAAATAGAATAGTCAACTATATGTAAGCAACCAATATGTAAGCAACTATTCTATATAACTATGAACTAAAATAGTCAACTACTCGAAACCAACTATTCTAAACAACACCATATTGAACCTATGATATAGGAAATGCGTCTAATTTGGGTCGAAGATGGAGTCTGAATTACAGATCTATTCTAAACAACATCAGATCTAGTGTACATCCATACAAATCGGAGCTACACTGAACTATTCAGTCTCATGAAAAAAAGGAAGCGTTTATACCTGTGAGATGGAAGAGACGACGGTGAGGAAGACGGATGGAGACTGTGAGGAAGCCGCCGGTGAGGAAGACGTCTGGAGCCAGTGAGGAAGACGCCGGTGGAGAAGACGCCGTTAAGGGAGACGTCGTTGAGGAAGAGCCCGGTGAGAAAGACGACGGGGAGGAAGAGAGAAAATAAAATGCATGGTTCGTTTTTGTTGATATGTTGATATGGAAGAAAGAGAAAAATATTTGAATATAGAAGAAAGAAAAAATCAACTTGTCAGAAGATATGAAAAAAAACTGGTTGCTAGAGATGCGTATAATTAACATTGAGTAAAATAGTTTAGGGGCTGCAAAGTATTTTCCATAGGTTTACTTTTAAATAAAATAATATATTTTTATTTATTTAATTTTGCTCTAAGGCTACGTTACCACACTTATTTTCCTAAAAAGAAAAAGAACTAAAAAAAGAAGGCTCAAGGTTTGATGGCTGAAGCAAAAGAGCTGGCAACAGCTCTCGACTCAGTACAGACCCCAACTCTCTTTTTGTTGTCTTTCTTTCGACAGCTTTCATTTTCTCATTTTCCCTAATTTTAATTTTTTTTTTAGTTTCAAAGAAAAAGAGCAAATAAATCATAAGTGGAGTATATAAATTTTTCAAAACACACACCTTAAACCAAATCCTAAATGGAATACATGGGTTTTATAGATAACCATGTTTAAATTAAAAAGTTTTGACCGGTTGTATACAAAGCAGTTAGAAAGAAAGCGGTTAGAGTTAGCGGGATGAAGAAAACGGTGCCGCTATTCAATACTCCATCTGATCCATAATAGTTGATGTTTAAAGATTCTATACACAAATTAAGAAATCACACAAAATCATATTTTTTTTTATTTTTTTCTATATTAAAACTTCATTTATTGTCTAATTAAACACAATTCAACCAATGATAAAAAAGACTGCAGAATATAAATGGTCAAAAATAAATATAAAGACTTTAATTTTGCATTGAAAATGTAAAACATCAATTAAAATGAAACAAATTTTTTTTGCTTAAACATCAACTATTATGGATCAGAGGGAGTATTAAAAGTGATTGGTAACATAATAGCATTTGAATTTTTTAGATCATAATGTGAACTATTAAATAAAATTAAATTACAACTTTTAAAATTAAAAAAATATATATTTAGTAAATGCTAAATGAATATATATAGTTTCCAAGGGACACAGCTACTTCTACATCTATATATTCATAATTTCATATCCCCTTCAAAAACCCATCTCAAACCAAGAACACAAAGTTCTCATCTTCTTTACTTAACACACACCCCTCAGCTTTCATTTCTATCGTCCAAACCCAAATGGTTCGAAGCTCAAGCTTCACCACCACCGTCGTGGCGGCTGTTCAACTGGTAACGATGTTCGGTTCAGCGTACTCAGGCCACTTCGTCAACGAGTTCGACCTCACGTGGGGGTGACCACAGCAAAATCTTCATCGGAGGAAATTTACTGTCTCTGTCTCTGGACCGGGTTTCAGGGTCGGGTTTCAAATCCAAGAAAGAGTATTTGTTCGGACGGATCGATATGCAGCTCAAACTCGTCGCTGGAAACTCTGCCGGCACCATCACCGCGTATTACGTACGTTCTCAAAACTCACACTCACACTCACACTAAAACTTTAAAAAGAGTCTTTTTCTGAATTTTATCTATAAAATTTGAAGTTGTCATCACAAGGAACAACACATGATGAGATAGATTTCGAGTTTCTAGGGAATGAGACAGGTAAGCCTTATGTTCTTCACACCAATGTCTTTTCTCAAGGGAAAGGCAATAGAGAACAACAGTTTTATCTCTGGTTCGACCCAACCAAGAACTTCCACACTTACTCAATTCTCTGGAAACCTCAACACATTATGTAAAGATTCTGTAAGGGATATGTAATATAGATATGTTTAAGGATCTAATTGTAATTAGTTAATCCCTAAAGTCTCTCTTGTATTCCTATATATAGTGTACATTCTACATCTAATGAGAATTATTCAGACTATAAACCTATATGGTATAAGAGAATACGCTTTCCTAAAAGATCTAAAACCTAAAATTTTCTTCTCTTTCAAAATCTCAGCCGCCATCAATGGCCAACACGAACGCCGCCATTGATGTCGTCAATGTCACCACCAACACTGTCTTGAACGTCAATATGGCGAATGTGACCAAGCTTTCCTCCACCAATTACCTCATGTAGAGCCTCCAAGTTCACTCGTTCCTCGAGGGTCATGGCCTTGCTGGACACCTCAACGGATCTACACCAGCTCCCGCCGCTACAATCACGGCCGACGCCGTCGTCTACAATCATTTCCTCTGGAAACGCCATGATAGGCTCATTTTCAGTGGCCTCATTGGTGCAATCACCATCTATGTTCAGCCGATTGTCTCACGTGCTACCACCGCGAAAGAGATCTGGGAAACGCTCTCCGCCACCTACGCAAAGCCAAGCCAAGGACACTTCAAGCAATTGAAGACTCAATTGAAGCAATGAAAGAAGGGTAATAAAAGCATTGATGAGTATCTATGTGGGATTACCACACGTTTGGATCAGCTCTTTATCCTTGGGAAACCAATGGATCATGAAGACCATATTGACTTGGTCCTTGAAGGTCATCCCGATGAGTACAAACCAGTGGTTGATCAAGTTGAAGAAATTGCTCCCTCGTTTCATGCGTCTACGAACGTAACTCAGCACCGCAACAACAACAATGGTCGCTCGTTCAATCGTAATCGCAACAACAACAATCCCAACAATACGAACAACAACACTCAGCCGTGGCAGCAACAACAACAACAATTTGGTCCTCGAAATGATCAGCGCTATAGTCGCCCTTATCAAGGTCGCTGTCAGATTTGCGGTGTTCACAGCCATAGTGCTCGTCGGTGTTCTCAACTCTCATCTCTTCACTCACCGGTGTCGTCATAGCAGCCGTCTCTGTTCACACCGTGGCAGCCTCGTGCCAATCTCACGGTTGGACCGCCTTACACAGCCAACAACTGGCTCTTTGACAGTGGTGCTACTCACCACATCACCTCTGATCTCAAAAATTTCTCGCTGCATCAACCGTACACTGGTGGTGATTATGTCATCATTGGTGATGGCTCCGGATTAGCCATTTCGCACACTGGTTCTGTTTTACTTCCCTTGGCTTCTAAAATTCTTATGTTGCATAAAGTTCTTTGTGCTCCCAATATTCACAAGAATCTTATCTTCGTATACCGTTTATGCAATTCTAACCGAGTGTCAGTGGAATTCTTTCCTGCTCATTTTCAGGTGAAGGATCTCAGCACGGGGGCACTTCTTCTTCAAGGCAAAACTAAAGATGAACTCTATGAGTGGCCGGTTTCTCCGTTACAAGCGATTACTCTTTTTGCACCACCGATTACAAAGATCTCATTCGCGTTGTGGCATTCGAGACTTGGTCATCCACCACCACCTATCTTAAATTCTATTATTTCCCATTTTTCATTACCCGTTTCTTCTTCTTCCTCCAAAAAATTGTTTTGTTCGGATTACCATATTAATAAAAGCCATAAAATTCCATTTGCTCAATCATCAATTGTTTCAAATCGCCCTCTCCATTACTTATTTTCTGATGATTGGACATCACCAATCACATCCGTTAACAATTACAAATAATACCTCATCCTTGTTGACCACTACACCCGATACTCTTGGCTTTATCCTCTGAAACACAAATCCTAAGTCAAAGAAACATTCGTTGCTTCTAAAGCTTGTCGAAAACCACTTCAAGTCTCGAATTGACACGCTATACTTGGATAACAGAGGGGAATTTATTGCATTACGCAGCTACCTTGCAGAACATGACATCTCACATCTGACGACGCCACCACATACTCCGGAACACAACGGTCTTTCGGAACGTAAGCATAGACATGTAGTCGAAACTGGTCTCACACTCATGTATAAGGCTTCTATACTGAAACACTACTGGCCATACGCCTTCTCCGCTGCCGTAGATCTTATTAATAGGCTACCAACGCCGGTATTGGAGAATCACTCGCCCTATCAAAAGCTTTTTGGCTCGGCTCCAAACTATGAGAAGCTACGTCTGTTTAGATGTCTCTACTTTCCGTGGTTACGACCATACACTGCTCATAACTTGGAAGCTCGATCCAAGCCATGTGTTTTTGTTGGATATTCACTCACTCATAGTGCTTATCTCTGCCTTGATCCCGAGAGAGATCGTGTTTATGTGTCTCGACATGTGCAATTTGATGAAAATACATTCCCGTTTCAAAAAGCTGTCACCACTACTGTGTCATCAGATGCGATTACTACATCTACTGTCACACCGCTAGTGACTCATCTACCGATACTGCAAGAAATGCCTCCCTGCTCAGACCTTCACCAAGCGCCATTGACATCACCGATTCAGCCATCACCGCCAATTGCTCAGGAATAGCCTTCTAATTCTCATGCTACTCCACTCACTACTCCTCACGAGCCACAAAATCCAAATTTAACATCTCCTAATCCATCCTCTAGCCAAACAAACCCAGAAATAACCACCATCTCCACCTGCGGCACCACCTCTACAAATACCCGAACCACCTGTTAATCCGTCACCACCACCTCCGCCCGTAAACACCCATCAAATGCGAACCCGCTCTAAAAACCAAATCACCAAACCAACCAAAAAGCTCTCTCTCACCACCGCACTTAAGTCTCCTCCTCCGATCGAGCCGACCAACATCACTCAGGCACTCAAAGATCCGAATTGGGGAAAAGCTGTCTCCGAGGAGTTCAATGCTCAAATTCGCAACCACACATGGGCACTACAGGAAAACAGACCTTTCGTAGCATCTGAATAACGCTATCTATCGATAACATAGCGTTTTGACAAGCGATATATCTGCTCCCGTCATAATAGGTCAGGCACTTTAGATAGCGTTTTTTGTTATGCTATCGTATTGTCAAATACAATAGCGCTTATTTATCTGCAATTAAATAGTATATAATAGCGTTTTGTTTTTGTTATTTTAAAAATTACTATAGCATTTATATAATGTAATTGTTAGTATAGCATTTGTAATAAAATAGCGTATTGTTTTGGCTTCAAAATTTATATGCGATTTCACCAATATTGGTTTAAATGACGTTTTATTAAAACCATACAATATCACAATTGTCTTCAAACTTTACTAATTATGAGAATGGCACCAACATAAGTT
>PKMM01029927.1:48970-90868 GCA_002933915.1 Eutrema heterophyllum
GATTATGTCATCATTGGTGATGGCTCCGGATTAGCCATTTCGCACACTGGTTCTGTTTTACTTCCCTTGGCTTCTAAAATTCTTATGTTGCATAAAGTTCTTTGTGCTCCCAATATTCACAAGAATCTTATCTTCGTATACCGTTTATGCAATTCTAACCGAGTGTCAGTGGAATTCTTTCCTGCTCATTTTCAGGTGAAGGATCTCAGCACGGGGGCACTTCTTCTTCAAGGCAAAACTAAAGATGAACTCTATGAGTGGCCGGTTTCTCCGTTACAAGCGATTACTCTTTTTGCACCACCGATTACAAAGATCTCATTCGCGTTGTGGCATTCGAGACTTGGTCATCCACCACCACCTATCTTAAATTCTATTATTTCCCATTTTTCATTACCCGTTTCTTCTTCTTCCTCCAAAAAATTGTTTTGTTCGGATTACCATATTAATAAAAGCCATAAAATTCCATTTGCTCAATCATCAATTGTTTCAAATCGCCCTCTCCATTACTTATTTTTTGATGATTGGACATCACCAATCACATCCGTTAACAATTACAAATAATACCTCATCCTTGTTGACCACTACACCCGATACTCTTGGCTTTATCCTCTGAAACACAAATCCTAAGCCAAAGAAACATTCGTTGCTTCTAAAGCTTGTCGAAAACCACTTCAAGTCTCGAATTGACACGCTATACTCGGATAACGGAGGGGAATTTATTGCATTACGCAGCTACCTTGCAGAACATGACATCTCACATCTAACGACGCCACCACATAATCCGGAACACAACGGTCTTTCGGAACGTAAGCATAGACATGTAGTCGAAACTGGTCTCACGCTCATGTCTAAGGCTTCTATACTGAAACACTACTGGCCATACGCCTTCTCCGCTGCCGTAGATCTGATTAATAGGCTACCAACGCCGGTATTGGAGAATCACTCGCCCTATCAAAAGCTTTTTGGCTCGGCTCCAAACTATGAGAAGCTGCGTCTGTTTGGATGTCTCTGCTTTCCGTGGTTACGACCATACACTGCTCATAACTTTGAAGCTCGCTCCAAGCCATGTGTTTTTGTTGGATATTCACTCACTCAGAGTGCTTATCTCTGCCTTGATCCCGAGAGAGATCGTGTTTATGTGTCTCGACATGTGCAATTTGATGAAAATACATTCCCGTTTCAAAAAGTTGTCACCACTACTGTGTCATCAGATGCGATTACTACATCTACGGTCACACCGCTAGTGACTCGTCTACCGATACTGCAAGAAGTGCCTCCCTGCTCAGACCTTCACCAAGCGCCATCGACATCACCGATTCAGCCATCACCGCCAATTGCTCAGGAATAGCCTTCTAATTCTCATGCTACTCCACTCACTACTCCTCACGAGCCACAAAATCCAAATTTACCATCTCCTAATCCATCCTCTAGCCATACAAACCCAGAAATAACCACCATCTCCACCTGCGGCACCACCTCTACAAATACCCGAACCACCTGTTAATCCGTCACCACACCTCCGCCCGTAAACACCCATCAAATGCGAACCCGCTCTAAAAACCAAATCACCAAACCAACCAAAAAGCTCTCTCTCACCACCGCACTTAAGTCTCCTCCTCCGATCGAGCCGACCAACATCACTTAGGCACTCAAAGATCCGAATTGGGGAAAAGCTGTCTCCGAGGAGTTCAATGCTCAAATTCGCACCTACACATGGGATTTAGTGCCACCTTTGCCAACACAGAAAGTTATAGGTTGTCGTTGGGTATTTACGTTGAAGTATCATTCCGATGGAACTCTCGATAAATACAAAGCACGACTTGTTGTGAAGGGATTTCATCAACAGTATGGTGTTGACTATGCTGAAACTTTCAGCCCGGTAATCAAGCCTACTACTGTCCGTCTTGTTCTCGACATTGCAACGAGTAAATCTTGCCATATTCAACAATTAGATGTTAACAATGCCTTCTTGCAAGGAAAGCTTTTCGAAGAAGTGTATATGTCGCAGCCTCCCGGACTTGTTGATCATTCTCGTCCCCATCATGTATGTCGTCTCAACAAACCAATTTATGGGCTTAAACAAGTGCCTCGTGCTTGGTACATGGCGCTCAAAGAACATCTTCTACAAACTGGTTTCACCAACTCCTTAGCCGACACATCGTTGTTTGTCTTTTGCCGTGGCACTGTTCTTCTCTATGTACTTGTCTATGTCGACAACATAATTATGACCAGGAATAAGCCATCGCTTGTCAAAGGTGTTATCTCCTCTCTTGCTGTGCGTTTCTCGATAAAAGATCTTGGTGACATTCATTATTTCCTTGGCATTGAGGTCACTCGTACATTACATGGTCTTCATCTTATGCAAAGGAAATACATTATTGATCTCCTTACCAAGACACACATGATGGAAGCAAAACCAGTTTCCACACCATTGCCAACCTCTCCGAAGCTCACTCTCCTCTCGGGTAATGCTATTGACAACGCTGCTGAATATCGCATGGTAGTTGGGAGCTTACAATATCTTGCTTTCACTCGGCCATATATTGCCTACGCAGTCAACATATTGTCACTCTTTATGCATCGTCCGACCATAGAACACTGGAATGCTGCGAAACGGGTATTACGCTATCTTGCTGGTACGTTAAATCATGGGATTTTCCTTCAAGCTAATAGTCCACTTCATCTACATGGTTTCTCGGATGCTAATTGGGCTGGTGACACTGATGATTACACATCGACTAATGCCTTTGTCATCTACCTCGGCAAAAACCCAATTTCATGGTCATCCAAGAAGCAAAAAGGTGTCGCTTGATCCTCCACGGAAGCTGAATACCGATCTGTTGCATTCACTAGTACGGAAATACGGTGGATATGCTCACTTCTTACGGAGCTCGGAATCACACTTACCGTCGCTCCGGTTGTGTATTGCGACAATGTTGGTGCTACTTACTTGTGTGCCAACCCTGTTTTTTACTCTCGTATGAAACACGTCACTCTTGATTATCACTTTATTCGGGAACAAATCCAATCCGGTATATGCTTCGAGTCTCTCATGTTTCTACTCGTGACAGTTGGCTGACATGCTTACTAAACCGCTGCCCCGCTCTCATTTCCAAATATCTCGATCCAAGCTCGGAGTCATTCCATTTCCTCCGTCTTAAGGGGGCATGTAAGGGATATGTAATATAGATATGTTTAAGGATCTAGTTGTAATTAGTTAATCCCTAGAGTCTCTCTTGTATTCCTATATATAGTGTACATTCTACATCTAATGAGAATTATTCAGACTATAAACCTATAGATTCATCCATCTCTCTTCAAGACTTGTGTTTCTAAATGCAATGAAAAAACGAAAGATCTTCTCTCTGTCTCTCTCTCGATTCTTGATAGACAATTTGCCTATTAGAGTGTTCAACAATGCAGAGAAGCTTGGTGTTCTTTTCCCAAAGAGCCAACCAATGAGGATCTACTCGAGTCTATGGAATGCAGACGATTGGGCTACGAGAGGCGGTCTGGTCAAAACCGACTGGTCCAAGGCTCCTTTCACAGCTTACTACAGAGGATTCAACGCCGCGGCTTGCAGCATCTCTTTAGGCTGCGACCCCAATTTCAATACTTCCGTTACTGATGGTAAATTGCAGGTGGCAAATGAGCTTAATGCCTATGGCAGGAGGAGACTAAGATGGGTGCAGAAATACTTCATGATCTATAATTATTGCTCTGATATCAAAAGGTTCCCTCGTGGATTCCCTCCCGAGTGCAAAAGGTCTAGATTCTGATAAAAAACATATATGATTTTGTGGTTGCTTGATGAAATTTCTTCTCTCTGATTTTCAAGATTGGTTTATTTTCTCTGTTATTCTTCCATTGTACATTCTCAAGGTCAGTAAAGCTCTTTCCTCTCCTTTTATAAACGACTGAATCAAACAAAACCATTTAAAATTGAAGACATAAAGATCACAAACTAAACATGTATAGTAAACATTAACACCCTCCTCTTGTTATATGCAACTTGCTAAGAGACCGATCACACATGACTGAGGAGGTTTGATTTGATGTCAAAAGAGGTAGCTTTTTGAATTTTGGCTAAGTGAATGATATAAATATGATCACATGGAATACATGTGTAACGACAATTTGATACAAACTATATGCTTAAAAAAAAGGACAAAGAAAGAGACAACTAATGTTTTCACTTAACCAATAATTAAAAGTACAACCAGAAATATGTAATGACATATAGGATCAAGAAGTCTAAAGGAAATCATAACAGAAAGATCCTTCAAAGCATTGAAACGAGACATGTATCCATTCAACTTCTCATTTACAATCAAACTGTTCACATTCAGCAGAAGGAAGAAAAGATACAACAGTACACAAGAAGGACACTATGATCACATTCACAATAATATCTTACATATGCAAACATAAGTATGATGATTTTTGTAATCAATTCAAGTAATATAACTGAGTTTTCCAACCAAAAGTAGAAAAAGGGTAAAAATTTTGTGAAGAGCAGTTATGTAACACCCCGACCCCGTCTTCCCGAAGGGATCAGACGAATCGACAATGCCACCCTTGACCCCGCCTCTATATCTCCATTAAGACGACGTGTCGGCTAACAATAATTCACTACGCGGGTAATCACTTTCTAAATAATACTTCTTTTATTAATTCCCAGATAAATGTCTTACAAAATCCAACTTAAATCTCAAATAAACCGAAGCAATACGAGTAACTGTCTTTAAATCAAAATAACGGAAAAACCAAATAAAACCAAAAGGAATCTTCTTCATTCCCAAAACCGCACACCACACTGGAATCACTCATCCAGTTCCTCAAACTCAAGATCATCAACACCATCATCATACTCACCTACAAGAAGAGAGAGAGGGGTGAGTAATTGGGATTACTCAGCGAGAACTAAACCTATAATCTCATCCCTACACCCACTCATATTCAACCAACATATTAAGAATAAGCATAAGCAAGTAATCAAACATCACGCTCTAGAAACACCCACACAACTAACAAACAGAGGAGTGCCATCTCATCTCATCTCGAGCCCGTAGCTCAATTGCATAAATGTGTCACGCATACAATCCATGAGGGTTCGCCACAACCCTCCCGGCGGTGAGTACTGATGCCCCGTAGGTTTTCCCACACCAGCCCCCATCAAACAGTTCGTACCACAAGCGTCCTCATTGCCTTGTGAGGAACACCTAGTAGCGCACTCGCCATTTAGCTACTTTACACACACTAATCACACAACAAGATTATCAATCAAGCATGCTGGTTCTTCCTCTAATGATCTCCTAAGCCATATTCATTCATAATATGTAGATCAACATATGCATCACACAAATCGTGCCCGTACTTCGTAGCACGTAGCATACCTGAGTATAACTAGACTCAATACACCATAAGAAGACAAAAGAACATAGAGAAAAGCCTAGATCTAATCATCACCTTAGCCCTGATTGACAACGCGGTTACAGATGCTCATGAGGCTCAAATCAGTATTCCTTCAACCGAGAGCTAGATCCACGTGTCCTTATGATCTCTGCAAAGTTCCAAGTAGATCCAGATTGATTTGCCTATCCAAACAACTCAACTTGCTAGACTGGTTTAACATGTGCGCTGCGCAGAACAGTTTCGATAAAACTAACATAACTTCTAAACCACAAGGTAGAACACTGAGATCTTTCACAGAGACCTAGATCTAAGGGTAATAAACCTCCTTACCAAATATCAGCTTGATCGGATCACTACCGAACCTCCAGATCGGTTTCTCCTATCACTGGGCAGATCCGCACTACACAGATCAGGCCTGGGAAAACATCCATAACTTTCATATCACAACTCCGAATAACAATCCGCTTTCGGCGTTGGATAGATTAAAGAGTCAGGAACGTACTCACCAAGTTTCAGATCGTTTGGATCTGGTTTCCCCATTCGTTCCTCCTTCCTACAAGAACGGGTATGATCTGTCTTCTCTTGCCTTCATGGCTACGATGGATATTCCTTCCAGGTGATTCGACGGTGGTTGCTCAGAGGTGATTTCAACAGGGCTTCGCTGCAAGAACACTATGCTTCCTCTCTGCCACGAGCTCTCTCTATTTATAGGGGTGAAGAGACTCTAGAGTTAGAGTTTTCTATTAGGGCTTTCAGGTTGGACTTTTATACTAAAAACAAATAAAGAAGCCCATTTTTGAGATAACCGAAATTAAAATATACCAGTTTTTGGAGACCAAAAATCCGGATATTACAAGTTAAATGAGCATTTCTCCTTGGAGATATATCCTTAGGCTCACCTTGCAGCTCAGGCACTACAACTCAAGAAATGGAATTTTCGATGATAGCTTTGACCTCTTCGAGCTTCTCGGGCGTTTCCGGTTGCAAACGTCACTGGCCATGACAAAAACCACCGCCGCTGCTTTTGCCGCCGCCATTATGTCTTCTCAAATAGAGAAAGCAAGAGCTTTTAAACTAATGGGCCCAAGTTCACACTATTATTTATCTAGGCCCATTAAAATTTATCCTTGTTCATTAAAGTTAAATTACGATTAAACGGGCCGGTAGCCCTGGGCATTCGGGTATTCGGTTCGGTTCCGGATATTTTGGGTAGGGAGGTTTAGGATCCATATACGTACCGAAATATTTTCGGTTCGGTTCTGGGTCAGTTCGGTTCAAGATTTAAGAACCGGAAAATACCCGAATTTTTTCAGATCTTAATCGGTTTCGAGTATTTATTACCCGAAATGCCAAAAATATACATGAAAATCCAAAAATATACCCGAAAATCCAAAAAAATTAAGGAAAATATACATGAAATATTAAAATTATACCCGTAAACCCGAATTATATATGAAAACCCGAAAAAAACTAAAGAAAAAATATACCCATAATACCGAAAATATATCCAAAAACCTGATATATATTTAATATTTTGGGTATATAATTATAATTCAAGTATCCGAAATGTTTTCGGTTCGGTTCTAGGTATTACCCAATACCCACGGGTATCAATGAGTAGATCCAATAGATATTTTGGCCATAACCGAAACCGAACCGAACCGGTAATTTCGGATCGGTTCCGGTTCAGTATTTCTGTTCGGGTTTTTATGCTCAGGCCTAAAATTTATTTATTTAAACCCATCCATGGTTTAAGTGAAGTCGTGTCCTCGTCGTCTTTATTGCTCATCGGAAAATCTTTCGGAGCTCTGCTAATTGCTCATCGCCTAGTTTCGCCGGCGCTGGCGAAGGCTTGTCTTCGTGTTCACTCTCTATCTCTTCTTCTTTTCTTCTTCTCGCGCCGTCTTTCACTCTCTATCTCCGTCTCTCTAAAACCTGCAAGCTTCTTCAATCTTCTTCGTGTGGTTTCATCGTTAACCGTAAGTTTTCTTCTATTCCTTCGAAGCTTTGCGTCTACTCAGAGTATATCGTCTTAGAGATTCTCAAGTAAAATAGATTGATAAACCTAAATTTCTTTCACGTTCTACTGTAAAAGGCCTTACCTGTGTTAGAGATGCTATGTTCTGATTTTGTTTTACAAAACCATTTGTTTCCCTGTTAAACCTTTTGTTCGAATTTGTGACTGAACTAAGACTGAGAATCTGTGATCAATGCTGGATTTGGAAAAAAAGAAGAATTTTTGAAAAAGACAGTCTCTGTGTTTCTCTTCGACCATGGGACCTAAACTTGTTCAGACTCTGACCCAATTTCTTCAAGTCTTTCATAGTGTTCTTCGGAAAAGTTTGGATTTTTTTTGGGAATCTGGGCACTAGGGTTTCATTCGAATAACTCGGGGATTTTTGGTTTAATCCCAGGGAATGGCTAATGGGAACAACAAGAAAAGAGATGGTGGTTTGTCGTCGCTTGCCCCTCGAGAAATCAGCGTCCACAAATTCTCCGAGGCTCGAGCAGCCGAGCTCGAATCTCTTCACTCGATTCTGTCTGATCGTTTGAACAAGGACTTTCGTTCAAAGAGGAACAAGAGGAGAAGGACCAATGCTTACACTAACCAACCTTCAAAGAGACGTAATATAAAGAGGCAAAGATCAGAGTCATTATTATCGATTGGTCAATCATCAGCACGAGAGCATGAAACAAAGATCACAAGACGAGTCAAGAGGAGAATGGAACTTAAAGGGAACCCTGAATCGGGGTTTTGTACCTCTGGGGATGGAACAAAGAGGCTGAGGACACATGTTTGGCATGCTAAACGATTTTCTATGACTAAGCTTTGGGGTTTCCACCTTCCTCTTGGTTTACATGGAAGGTAATTTCAAGTTTTGCAGTGTAGTTGCCTCTGATGATTAGTAGAAAAAAGTTGGCGCCTTTTGTAATTTTTTAAGGTTGTTGTGTCATGGTTTTAGAGGAAGGGGATCTAGGGATATCTTGAAGAAGTCTAGGCAAGGTGTTCTTGTGCATGATGCAAGCTATCACATTGCTGTGCAATTGGAGGGTCCAGAGGCAGGCATTTACCTTATTCTTGAGATTCTTCTTAAAATTTTGTTTTAACTTGGTTGTAATTTAATCTTATCTTGATGTTATTTGGCTTTGAATATTATAGGGCTCACTCTTGTCGATATTAAACATGCTACTGGAGCCTTCTCCGTCATCTCATTCCAAGGAAGTTTTCGGCTCTATTCTCACAGGGCTTACTTATGGAAACGCCATGGTATAGTGAATCTATGAAGTCCACGTTTTAAAAATTACTGGAAGCGGCAACTTCAGCAGGATGTAACTGTTTTGTTTTCTTCAGCTTTATCATGTCGAACCACCAGTTTCCCAGGCGATTGCTCCTGTAATTTATATGTGGAGACCTTCTCAGTTACCTAAGAGAAGAGATGAAGGTAAAGGGGGTGACTGCGTAGGAAATGATGGTTCAGTCTCAAATGGAGATCATGTTGACTTTCGAAAACTTTGGGTGTGGATCCATGCTTCTTCCTTCAGTGAGGGATATGCTTCTCTTAAACTAGCTTGTCAAAAACAGGTAGTTATGTTTTCTTTCATTGAGGTTATTTTTACGTGTCTCTAGCTGACATTTGTCGTTAGTAGTTTGCCTCATGCTTTACATATTCTTGTGGAAATATTGACGCCTAAAGTTCCTTCATTCAGATGAATGAGACAGGTGTCTTAGTTGATTGCTTTTCACTCGAGGGTCAGCTTGCAAAACTTGAGATTTTTGGTCCAAAATCATCTAATCTTCTTCAAAAAACCCTACATCCTGTTACAAGGTGAGCCATCTGAGTGAATATATAATAGTTTGCAAGAACGCAAATGAACAAAGGAAGATTTATCTCGAATTTTTTAATTGATTTTTTCTTTGCAGAAGCTTAGAGAATCCCTCTATTTTAAGAAAGTGTTCCATGGAAAAAGCTGAAGTTAAGAACGTTGCTGATCCTTACAAAGAGGAGAACATATCATCTTGTGCTATTTTAGATCGGTTTGTCATTGATCCGCGGTTAATCCCAAATTATCCACGTGATGATACTACAGTGTCAGTTGAAATGACCAAAACTGAGCCTACTGAGTCACTTAAAATTACAACCAACACAGAGGCTGAAAGTTTTCCTGAAGTTTTCCAGTGCTTGTGGGATGCAAATAGTGAATTGACCCCTCCAGAAGAAGAGAACATGTTGTGTTGGGAAAAGCATCAAAGTCGTATGAATTCTCTTTGCCTCGATGATCCAGCTGCTGAGGTTCCGAAGGTATCTAGTAGGCCAAGGAGTTCGAGGTCTTGTCCTTTACTGCTTCTCAAACATAAAAAACTTGGGAGTGCACCTACTGGGTAATCTGCACTTTAGTTGAATCGTTCTGTGCTGTTCTTTAGAATCAAGGTCCTAATGATCCACAATTAATCAATATTATTCTCTTTCAGATGGTCTCTTATACTTCCCCTTAGTTGGATCAAAGTCTTCTGGAATGCCTTTGTCTCAAAAGGAGCTCAGGCAATAGGTCAGAGGGAGAAACGCTGGGTCTCTTGTGATGTATATTTCCGCTCTCTGAAACTTTAATACAGTAATTACGATTCTCTTTCTATGTAAATTAATTAGACCGTAGATTTGAAAAACGTCTGAAAACTTGTCATTTTTTTTTTTTGCAGGCTGGTTTCCCCTTTTTCCCGTCAGATTTTCCTGACTGCAGGGCATATTCATCTTTAACAATGAGCGAAGCTGCAGACTTGGAGGAGAAGGCACAAAGGCGCCCTCCTGCCATAAGACCGTTCAGAATTCCCATTCCGCCTCCATGGAATAGTATCCATGTCACGCGTTCTATTGGAGAGAGTAACAATCAAAAGCTTACAAGCGATGGGACGACTGGAGTGGAAATTTTCAGTTATGGTGGTAATCTATTTGATGGTATTGTGGCAAGAACATCAGATTCGCTGACTACTTTTCTCCAAACTTTCACAAGCGACAACTTGCTTTTAATTCCTTACAACACTTCGAAACCAAACACAAAGCTTATGAAGACGCTTCAAGAAGATGAAAAAAAAGCAAAAGCTCAGATCCATCAGAGCAGTAATAAACTGTGCCTTGTTAGAGTTCTTCTACATGCTTTCAAGGAAGGTTCTTTTGAAGAAGGCGCGGTTGTATGTGCACCATCTCTCACAGACATATCAGTACTGAAATCCGGGTAACATCTCTAAGAAATCATGTTGAACAAATTGTGAATCACTTGAAACTATTTCACTTTGGGATGACATTTAGGGTGTATTTCGTTATGTTTCACAGCTGCAGTGAAGGAGAAGAAGGGCGTGTTACAATCCCTCAATCTTCTGTAAGTTCTTACTTTCAAGAACAACCTTCTGGAACCTGGGAACTAAATGTCCCTGAAGACACTCTTACAAAGCAATCTCATAGGTGGCCAATCGGGTTTGTAACAACAGGATTTGTCCGTGGGAGGTAAAAAACAAAAAAAAACAAAAACCCACAAAAATCTTGATTGAAATTCACCAGAGGCTGATTTGGTTTCTGAGCTCTTAAACTTGTCTCAATGTGCAGTAAAAAGCCGACAGCGGAAGCTCTGTGTGATGCAGTGTTGTTAGGGAGACTAAGAGAAGAGCAATGGAGAGAGAAAGATGTGAAACGGAGGAAGAAGGAGATTTATGTTTTGGTTAGAAACCTAAGATCTTGTGCTTATAGACTCGCACTTGCTACTATTGTTTTGGAGCAACAAGACTCTAGTGATGATGTCCACTGCTTTTGAAATGCATTTTGTCCAGCAGTGTTTTTTTGTTTGTATCAGTTATTTTTTATTTATCTTAATCAATATATTTTAATTCTTTATTATTATCAAAGCAAGTTTTGTTTGAATTTGGAAAGTATCACTGGTGTTATATTGACATGTGCGGGATACCAATGGACATGTTCTTGATCAGGTTGGTTTCATGTAGTTGTGTATCTTCTGTTTTCGTTCTTGATCAGGTTGGTTTCATATACCAATGGACAGGTTGGTTTCATATACCTGTTGGATTCTTTTGAAGAGATCAGGTGTTCGAATTTAGAAAGTGGAGATGTATGAGTGATATCCTTTGCATTTGCTTTATTGTTGACTAAATGTAAAGCTTTATTATTTTCTAGGTTCAGGAGACTCAGCTTCTTCCCCATATATCGGAGGAACCTTCAGGATCTTCTTTGTGATTCAAGTTTGTTTTCCTAAAGCTTATCTTCAGGTCAATTATGCAAGATGATGTTGGTTATTCCTGGTGTTATATTTTAATTTTCCAGGTATGATTCCGTATCCGGAACCTGACCAGATAATGTTTCTGCAACGCAGACTTGGTGCATTAGGAGTTGAATGACGTCCTATAAAGTTTTCTGTTGGCCCTGAATTTAGTTTAGGACAAGATTATGCTTCCTTTCACAAATCTGGATAGATTGATCGAGCCATCGCGTGAGTTTATAGATGCTATGTACTAAGAACCAGAATGCTCTTCGTATGAAGATGATGATGATGATGATAAAGATTTATCCAACAGTGAAACTGATAGAAGCGTACCAACTGTGAAACAGTTGGAAAAACCATCTCAGATGCTGGAATCTCTTTCAAACGATAAACATAAGAAAAGATTGATTGTAAATATCTCTGTTAAGAAGCCAACAGAGTATGCAGATAGCAAGAGAGATGTAATGAATCATGCTGATTTGGAGCAACGTTCTTCCAAATGTTTGGAGGAGAATCACAGAGTGATTGGTACATACTGAGCCAGGTCAAGTTCTGTAGATGCAAAAGACCGAGAATCAGTTCCTATTACCAAGAAATATATTATCATCGTATTAAATTTCCACAATATCTAATTCCTCGTATTCTCTTGCAGGGATGAATATCTGTCAGGAGTTGTAGCCTTGCCTGGTCAGTTAAAGACGTTTTTCTGATGAGATTCTTTCAAGAAAGTTGGATGGCTAACTAGAGCCTGATGAGCTAGCGGATGATTTGGCAGATGGTGGAGATGGTTTTGCATCCATAGCTCCCTATTCTATGAATCTGATTATGGTTTCTGAACCTGTAATAGATCATGTTAAAGAAACTAGAAGAAAACTTGCTATAATATTGTCATATTAATATCTTGTTTAACCTTTCAATATGCATGGATAAGAAATGAGAATAGAAAAGCATGCAGCCTCCTGTCTACTACTTTATAGTTGCATGTAGAGTCATACCTTGCTTTTGATTTCTCTAATGACCTTCGAAAGTTGGTTCTGATTCAGGTCTTTATCCAAGAAGGCGTCCATTCCAGCTTGTATGGTTTCTCTTGCTTCCCTCGAACCAGGATCATGACCGGATACAGCTATAATTGGTATATGCACACCATAATTTCTCTCCATCTTCCTAATCTCTCTAGTCGCTTCATATCCATCCATTTCTGGCATCTGCGCAGAAATATATGTATTAGGAGTGAAACCGTTTGCGATTGCGTTATGGAAGGCTTTATCAATAAATTACCTGGCAGTCCATGAATATGAAGTCAAAGGGAAGCATTTCTGTTGAACCTTGTTGCTCTCTTTGTGTAAGCCATTCACTGACTAATCTCACAGCTTCTTTTCCACTGTCACATTGTTTGACCTCAGATACTCCCATCTTCTTCAGCTTTCTTGTTGTAATTGAAGATGTTGTACGATCATCATCGACCACCAGAACTCTCTTTCCACTTAAGAACTCATTGTCACTCGGTTTGGAAGCTACTTTCTCATCCTCTGGGTTCCCAGTAGGCTTTCGACCAGTACGTGTTGACTTGACCCAAGCCTCCCTCTCTGAAGGTGTTGGTGATGTCTCTGCAACAAGAGAATGTTTTGGTGCAATAGGTGCTTCTTTTGGCTCAGTTCCTCCAAATTCAGGCAACATCTTCAGCACGCGGTTAAGACGTGATCCGTGCAAGGGTTTCGAACAACTAATGTCCCCTCTCTCACTTCCGCGCCCGCTCGGTTCGTTAATCCAAACAACTTTACAGGATATTCCATGGTGCAAGCCTCTGCGAAATTGTTCGACAATGTCGTACATCTCAGAAAATGGTCCGGCTTTTGCATCAATCACCAAAAGGAAAACTGCAGAGAAACTATTGCTTCTTGTTTTAGGAATTTGACTTTGGGAATCAATACCATCCATGCCAATCAAAGGTAAATCCCTAGAGCTCGGACTCGATAATTCGTTTCTCAAACTACACTCTGCTCTTCCCATGGAACTTTGTGGTGAAAACCCAAAAAGTCTCTCCAAGGCATGATTCAAATGCTCCCATCTTTCCACCACTGTGACTTTGATTCCCATACTCTTTATGTATTTCTCTGTAACTCTTCTACGTTCTTCATCTTTCAGCAGAAGAACTACTCGAGACCTTTCTTGCTTTGGACTCGAGCTGAGCCAGTTGTTGAATCTAGGGCTCATGTTCCGTATGTTGATGCTACTTCCCAATGAAGTTTTTATAACCAGGCCGAGGTTCGGCGTGGATATGTGATCTCCTCCTGCTTCGATGTCCTGTCTCACTTTCATGTCACTCACTGGAGACTCTGAGGTTGTCAATAAAACGTTGAATTGGAAACAGGTTCCCTTCTCTCCCATCGCCTTGTCAGTGATTCTTATCTCTCCTCCCATCAATCGTACCTAGAAAACAGAAATGAAAAAAGCGTTTAGATGCATTCCCTTGTGAAGAGAGAATCAAGGCTCATAGTTGCTTACCAGAGACTGCACAATCCCAAGTCCTAATCCAGTTCCTTGTTGTCCTGGAGCTGTTTCTCTTACCTGAACATAGTTTTCAAACACCGATTTATGCATCTCCATTGGTATCCCTTTACCTGTATCGTCCACTTCAAACACAAACTCCATCGTGTTCGCATTGTTTCTTATGGAATTCGACATTTCTATCTCATAGGTTGATGAATGGTCTTTGTTCTTGCAGAACATACACTTTGAAAACATCGATACGCCTCCTTTAGTGTCCGATGCCAGGACCACCGAGCTAGTGGAACCCGGCCTCTGAGCCCAAGCTCGGACCGAAATGTGCCCGTCGACTGTGAACTTGACCGCATTGCCGACAAGATTGTTCAGAATTTGCTTGAGTTTGCCACTATCCCCTTGCACATTCGAGAACTTGAAGATCGAGCCATTGCGCAGATCCAAAACCACATCAACCCCTTTCTTCATCGCGACAGGATGGAAAAAATCAACGACGTCTTCAAGAAGCTTCGCCAGGTTGAACTCTTCTTCCTCTAACTGCATCTTCCCGCTTTCGATTTTGCTCATGTCCAATAGACTGTTAAGCAAAGCTGTGTTTAACAACATGACAAGACTTTCTTTTAGGGACAAAGTGACGAACCGCGTAAAAGAAACCTCGAGGAATCAAAGTGTGAAGACGAAATCTTACCAACCAAATCTTTGGTGCATACATTCACTTGCTTAAGACTAGTGTCTAGCCCGGAGCCAAGTCTAACTTCTTCACGGCATAGATCAATCAGACCGGTGATCCCCGCAAGGGAACCTCTAATATCGTGGCTAGCTCTTGCAAACGCTTGACTCTTGTTCATGCTCTTCCTCTCAGCTTGTTGTGTTGCTTCCATTTGGTTTATCAAGGTTGCACGCATATGCATCTCTCTTCCTGCTGCATTCACCATAAAGGCCACAAACCCTAGAGGCCAGCACAAGCCCAAAAACATCGTCACAATAAGCAGATATAGCGATGCGTTGTCGATGCTTGGTCCTCTTCCTTTGCTGGGAAACATGAGTGTATATCTCTGATTAAGAAAAGACCATTAAAAGGAGCTCAGAAACATAGTGATGAATCTGTCCATCAAGTGAAAAAAATTGTCTCAAAAGATGATATAACATTTACCAGAGGCACACCGGAAACTTCAAGAACAGAGTAAAAAGCTTGGAATTTCGATCTTTCGATCTCCACGAGGCAGCTACGGGAACTGCAATTTCCGGATTTCAACGATTCGCTACAGAAGCAAGTCGAGCCATTGGAGATGAAGAAAGAAGCATTCAGTGAACCTTGATGAACAAGAAACGTCCCGTCCTTAGTCCACATGTAAAGCTCTCCGCCTTGAAGATTCAAACGGTTCAAAACACCGGTTAACGTCTTAACCGGAAACCCTAGCGAAACAACTCCTTTCTTGCTGGACAAGGTGACCACGCTCTGAAACAGAGTCTCACTATCTTCTCCGCCCAAACCAGTTCTAACAAAGGCGGTGGTGTAATTTCTCTGTGCTGCTTGGAACCAGTTTGTATTGGTTACATCTAACGGCGGAGATTTCGTTGCATTCCCATTGAGACGACCGGTTATCTGATCAACGGTTTGAGTGTACCAAGTGTAGTCTCCACCTCCACCACTTGAATTGGCAAAAACAGCGACACTTGTGTTTAATTCTGTTAAGTAAGAAAACAAGAGACCATCGGTACTAACGTACGAAACTTGTGAGACTTGAGGGATCATCGAATAAGCTTGAAACAACACCGGTGCGATCTGAAAAAAGACGACGACAACAACAACAACAATTGTAAATTATAGTTTTTTAATAACTCAAAATTAATCATGAATTGAAGTAATTAATCTAAAAAAAAACCTGTGTTTGAATCTCTTTGAAATGACTAGTGTTGTTGGTGAGATAAGAATCTATAACTCTAGCTAAACCGATTGTAATTGAATCTGTCTTCGGATAGGTTAATTTTCCGATGTTTTCAATCTCGGAAACTAGACTTGATCGGAGATCTTCAGTGAATAAAGCGACGTTTTTCGTTGTTCTGTGCCAAATCGTGATCGGTATGCTCCCGGAAACAATCACCAGAAATACCTAAATTTAAAATATATGTACACTCATAACAAAAAAAAAAAAAAAAAGGTATTTCTGACAGAATTTCCGATAGAATTTTGAGGGTTTTATAATCTGTCGGAAATCGGTTGCAAATTTCCGATGGATTTCAACAGTAATGTATGCAACAAACAATTGAACGATGATAACAAACAAAAAAAAAAAATTACCAGGAGGAAGAAGACAAAAATTGGACGAGAATTTACAAACTTTGTAACTTTCACCATCACTTCTGTAAATTTGTAGATCCACAAAACAAAAACATGGTTATAAATTGTACAAAGCTACATAACCAAAAACCCATTTTTATACTTTCTAATGATTTTGTAACACAGAAAAAACAAAAAAAGATTACCTGAGAATGTAGCAACCATATCTTTGGCTTCTTGTCTCTAATCATAACCCTGAACAGCTTTTGACCAATCCTCCAATATGCAAAAACAGTTTAATTCCAGATTTTAGCCTAACAAGAAGAAAAAGTTCACAATTCTTCTTAGCGGATTTGTATTCTCAATCGAAGTAGAACAAAAAGAAACAATCATGGAGTGCTAAAATCCGCACGAATTCAAAGAACACACAGCTCAAAAACCATCTCTAATTTTATTATCATGAATCATTTTGTGTAAATTAATAATCCTTAAAAACAAATATTTCGCATATCACGAAAATTAATATATTTCTATATCCTGATCTCTATTCTATATATGTTAATTCGCCAATAATTTTTTTTTTTTGGCATTTAATGCTTTCGGAAATGAAATATTTAAGGCCCAATACTTAATGAGATGAATAAAAGAACAAGAAAAAAAATGCTGAAACAAAACACTAATCTCTCACAGATTCCGTGAAGGGGAAGCAACAGTTATTTTGGGGTATTTCATATGATTGAGGGCTCGTTAGTATTCTGCTGTGAAAACAAGAAAACAAACAACTTGTCCTCATTTTTGAAGAACATTAGAAGACTTGGCATGTAGAATTAAGAGTATATATGAGGCTAGATCGAGGGGGAAACGACAATTTTGATTTTGATTTTCCATCTCTCTTCATCAACAAATGTTTTAAAATGCAATGAGAACGAATATCTTGACTTTGATTCTTCATTTCTCTGCAGATTCTTGATGGACAATTTGCCCATTAGAGTGTTCAACAATGCCTATGGCAGGAGGAAGACTCAGATGGGTGCAGAAATACTTCATGGTCTATAAGTGTGGAGATGATAACTTGACGCTCAAGTTTATTTGAATCGGCCAAACAAGGACAATAAAGACTAACTATGGTTGATATAAGTTAAACCATGGTTGAGTTTCTTGACACTTTGTCTGTTTGTGACCAAAAGAGAAAGATCACGTTTGGCCGCACCAAGACGCATTTCAAGAAAGCATTTTGGCGTTCCAAAAGAGGTGTTCTTGGCGATTTGCTTTACACAAGAAAATAGAGGAGAGGTGTGTGCAACTTGAAGGAGATTAGAGAGATAGATAGAGGAGAGAAAACTTGTTAAAGCATAACCTTTGTTCTTAGTTTTCTCTGTACAAGAAGTATTACGAAGTGTGTCTAAGTACTAGCTAGTGAAAGGTATTAGGCGGATCAATTGTAGCTTATTGTTGTAATCTCTCTCTGATTCTAGTGGATTCCGAGGTGAATCTGGGCGAGACATAACAATCCTCATTAACGGGCGTGAACTCGTGAAAGTCTTGTGTGTGCTCCTTCTCTTAACTCTATCACAAACCTTCTTCTTCTTCTTCTCAAAATGGTACTCTGTTTTTACTCTGCATCTTGGTTTGGTGAGTCTTCTCCCAAGGAAAGTCGACACCTTTGGGGTTAAGAAGACTTATCAATAAGTATTGCTCTAATCTCAAAGGTTCCCGCGCGTCCAAGAGGTCCAGATTCTGATTGAAGAAATATAATCCCATGTGATTTTGTGCTTGTTTGCTGCATTTCTCCTTTCAAATTTTTAAGATTGGTTTTCTTCTTTGTTATTCTTCCATTGTACGAATTTCTCAAGGTCCATAAAGCTCTTTCCTGTTTTCAAAACATAAACAACTGAATCAAACCACTTAAGTTAAAGTCACAAAGATCACAAGCAAACATGATTATTAGTAATACTAACAACTCCTATATGAAACTTGCTACGAGACCGATCACACAGGAGATGTGCTTTGTTTTTTAAAAGAGGTAGTTTTTTTTATTTGGCAATCACAATTTGATAGAAAAAAAAAGACGAAGAAAGAGACTACTAATGTCTTTACTTTACCAAAAAAGTACAAGTCTATAAACTTTTATTAGGGATGTCAATTAGGGCTAAAGCCCGAATCCCGACCAGGCCCAGTCCTGAAAATTATCGGGCTCGGGCCTAAAAATATAAACCCAAAAAATATCGGGCCTTTCGGGTTAGTGTGTTTTTGGGGTTTAGCCCGAAACTTTACGTATGTCTTTATATATATATTTTTAGTTTAACTATTTGATTACGTATGTCTTATTAAATTTGGGTTTGCTTATCGTAGGATTTCAAAACGTATGAAAAACGCACCATTANAAAATCTCTCAACTGAGTGATGATGTTATTCCCATCTGGCTCAGGAGGTGGACCATCAAATACTTTTTTACCCTTTTTAAACAATGTCGTGCTCCGACGATATGGATGATCATGCGGTAGAAATCGTCGATGGCAGTCGAACCAAGAAGTCTTTCGACCGTGCTTTAACTGGAACGCATCAGTGTTATCTTGACAATAAGGGCACGCAAACCTTCCATGAGTCGACCATCCAGATAGCATGCCATATGCTGGAAAATCACTTATGGTCCACATAAGTACCACACACATCGTGAAATTATGTTGGAGAGAAACATCGAACGCTTGAACACCATCTTTCCATAACATTTTCAACTCATAAATTAATGGCTGCAAGAAAATATCAAGGGATCTCTTAGGATGCTCCGGTCCGGGGACGAGAATCGTGAGGAACAAAAACTCTCGTTTCATGCACAAATTAGGCGGCAAATTGTAAGGTGTGACGATTACTGGCCACAATGAATATTGCCTCCCATGTTTCCCAAAAGGGTTGAATCCATCTATTGATAACCCGAGGTATACGTTCCTTGGCTCATACGCAAAACTAGGATAGACCTCTTGAAAATGTTTCCACGCTTCTGCATCTGAGGGATGAGCAACCTCTCCATCTGAGTTATGCTCTGCATGCCATCTCATAGGTCCTGCCGTGTGCTCGGATTGATATAACCTCTTCAACCTCTCTGTTACCGGCAAATACCACATCCGTTTATGTGGAACTGGTACTCTGCCACCCGTTTCCTGAAACCGAGGTTTTTGACAAAAACGACACTTGAGACGGTTTTCATCCTTTCTCCAGTAAATCATACAATTGTCGATGCACACATCTATCATCTGATACGGCAATCCAAGCCCAGCTACAAGTTTATGAACCTCGTAGTATGAAGCCGGTGAGATATTATCTTCAGGTAAAATATCTTTCACAAAATTAGCTATCGCATCCACACAATCCTCCGCTAAGTTGAAATCGGTCTTTATAGTCATCAACCTGCTTGCAGTTGATAAAGACGATATTCCCTCTCTACATCCTTCGTATAGTGGAAGTTTAGCTTCATATAACGTATCAAAAAACTTCTGAGCTTCCAAATTAGGTTCCTCTGTTCTAATACCATCCTGAACATACGATGGTACGTTTTCACGAAACGCATCATTCACCATTTGAACGTTTGCATCTACTTCCGGTGTTTATTCCTCTATCCTACCCGAATAATTAAAACTACTACAATAATGTTGCACCATTGAATCAGTTTCTCCATGCGTATACCAAACCTTGTAACCCGGCATAAACCCATTCCTATAAAGATGATTCCATACCTCCTTAATAGAGACTAATCTATGATTCCGACATTTAGTACATGGACAATACAATTTACCGTATTCAGACGTCATGGTATTGTTTGTCGTAAATGTCATGAATTCCTCAACACCTTGTGCATACTCATCCGTCAGTTGATTCGTCGCTGGATCTTGTCGTGGTTTATCCATCCACGATCGAAAATAATCATAAGGGTTTGGATTTGAAGAAGACATTTTCTAAGTTTTTTTGTGTAAGTTGTGAATGAGAGTGGAGAGATATTTATAATGGATTTTCCGCGTATTTCCGACCGGTTTTGTAATCGCAACGGCTAATGCAACAGGAAGATTAACGGATCTATTTTCGTCGGAAATTGGTCTGGAATTCCGATCCATTTCCGACGAGTATACATCGGTCTCTAACTCGTCGGAAATTGGTCGGAATTCCAGACCAATTTCCGACCAATTCATATAATTGCAAAACGGCTATAATTAACGGATCTATTTCGTCGGAAATTGGTTGGAATGCTAGACCAATTTCCGACGAACTTACATCGGTCTCTAACTCGTCGGGAATTGATCGGAATTCCAGACTAATTTCCGACCAATATATTTTCATCGGAAATTCCCGACCAATTTCCGACGGATTTTTCTTCCTCGGTATTTCGTCGGAATTTGGTCGGGAAATTCCGACGAAAATATATTGGTCGGAATTCCCGTCGGGAATCAGGCTGTTTTCTTGTAGTGAAGATAGACTAATACATGGCCACACATCAAGACTAAATTAATGCATCATTAACTAAATGAAGTGTATGATGCGCATGATGACATGTACGAACTAATGTTCCGATGTATTGTGCGACGAAACCCGAAGATTAATTGTCATTCCTAGTCCTTACTCCACAGACCCGACCTTGATACAAATCTTATGGATCTGTCGACCTTCTTTCGGATCTCTCAGTCGAATTTCTCATACATGATCTGAATCACGCTCTAGTATATCATGAATTTATCAAGGGCGAACAATTATGGATCTGGGTTTGAGAAGGATGAGGAGGAAGAATCTCATCGGAGACTAGCGACTTCTTACTTGACGAAACTTCAACAACAAATGGACTCTCTATCTCTGTGTACTAAGTTATCTCAAATAGATTTCTAACTTCGATTCCTTAATTCTCGTCGGGATTTTGGTTTTCCACAAAGCTATTGTTCTGTCCAAGCTTCGAAATTTGATGAGAATCGGATTTGGAATTTGTATTGGAATTGGAATTACCGCTGATCCTCGCCGGAGATTCGAATCTAGTGGTCGTCGGTTTGCGGATCCACAAAACTGGATCATTCTCGCTTTGACCCGAATTCATATAATGGTGCAGTGAGAGAGAATAAGAGGCGAGGAAGACGATGAAATTTATTTTTTCTTTTAATTATTTAATATATATATATATATATTATTTTTATTTAATATATATATATATTATTTCTTTGATCAACGAAAATTTTAAAAATATGATTTATTTTATTTTGCTTTTGAGTCTGGTCGGATTTAGTGGATCGGGTCTGAATCTCAGCCGGACGTTACCGGATTTCGTCGCACAATACACCAGAACAGTGACAAAAATTATGGTTATGGTGTTGGTGACATAACCCACATTAGTTCGTACGTGTCATCATGCTAATCATATACTTTGTGTAGTTAACGATACATTAATTTAGTTTGGATGTATGGTCATGTATTGACCTATCGTTCGTGTAGCCGACAATCATTTTTCCTAAATTATATATAGTCGAAGATATTTTTTTCAATTAGCTGTAGAGTAGGGTAGGATAGGATCGCTATATCAGTTTTCATCGTTCTATTCATTTAATTTGTGGCTTTGTTTAGATTTGGTTTTATCCAATCGTATTTTAGCCTTTAAAAGGCGAAATCGTTTTCTTTCTCTCTCCCTTGCCGACACCTTCTTCTCTTCCGATCTCCCTCTCCGGCGCGCGTGGTGGCTCACCGTCTCCAGAGAAGGGACCCCGATGTTCCCCTCTTTCGTTTGATAGGTCTTTAGTCTTCGTTTGCCGTCGGTTCTTTTGTTGCGTCGAGGTTTATAGTTTCTCCGGCGAGTGGTCCTCGTTCGACGGCGGCGGGACCTCAGCGGCGTCGCTGGGTTCGGAGAGGTGGAAGGTTACATCTCCGAGTGGCGTCGTGACTCTCCTCCAACCCCTCGTCAGTTTTACACACCGGCGTTTTCTTCCTCTCGATGACGCCTTCGGTTTTTTTTTTAGGGTCTCCGGGTATACAGTTCTTAGAGCCATCGATGGCGTCGGCGGCGTGCTCTATCCTGGTCGGTGTGACAGATCGGACAGGTGGTGTTTGTGTGTCGTGGCGACTCCTCGATCTTCAGTTAAAGAGCGGATTGGTGCTTTCTTTCCCTTTCGGTTTTTAGTGTCAGGTTCGATGATTTTGTTGCAAGGTTCGATGATGTGGATCAATTCAATTATGTGGTTCTTTTTTTTTCAATAGTTATCTTTAAGAGCAGGTGCATCGCAGATGTCTACGTGAGACACCCATATTTAAAATAAATGATTTTTTTATTGAACATGAATGAGAACCGGTTCTCAAACGAGACATCCTTAGACACCCTCCACCCTGCCACGTGTCAACATATGGTTCGCTTAAGTTTTTAATAATAAATCAAATATACCCATAGTTTTATAATGTTGATTAAATAGTTTATATGTTATAATTTTTTTTTTTTATATAAATCTTAGATTAAAATTATCTAACTTTTAAGATCCATTTTGCATTTGTTTAAATTTTATATTAATATTGATATTAGTTAAAATTAATACATAGTTACTTTTATAGTTAAATATAATTAATACATTTTTATAGAATATATACATTTTCTATATTCCTACAACAACACCATACTTTTTGTACTATAGTTTGAATTTAATTTAAATAATCAAATCAGAAACTCGGGTCTTACACTATCATAATCTAGCATAATATATGCTTAGAATTTTCCTTAACTGAATTTGCAGTTACACCTCAAAGTTGGTCAATTTAGACAATTCAACTTAAATTAGTTTGGATAAACAACTGGTTTTGAATCTAAAAAACTTGATTCAAGTTTTATTTGCATTGATTTTGGTACAATAATTTTTAACCTAAATAACTCAAACCCAACCCGAAAGCTAAACAACCTAACCCAAAACTTAATTTGGTCAATGCTTTCTTGATGTAGAATAATAATATAGATGGATAGCAAATTAAAATAGTGCAGAGAAGAAAATTAATAAAGACAACTCGTTATTCTTTATTTAGATAATATGAAGTAGAAGGCATACACAGTCTAGGGATCGTCAACCTTCTACTACAGTCTACGAGAGTCAGATCATTTTTTTTGTCACATACACGACAATTATTGAAAGCAGGGAAAACAACACTTCGAAAGATAACCACCCTTCATCGAGATGTGGTATCCTCGGGGATATGCTTGTTTAGGCAGTTTCAAGTACGGTTTTGATTCCCTCGGTGCAGAGAGTAGAACATCCCTTGGTACATTGTTCAACCGCTCCATTCATAACTTCACTTGCATCTAGTCACCGAAAGAAATTTAGAATGGATTAGTCTATTGTTCCAAGTTAAGATAAATAATAATAATAATAATAATAATAATAATAAAATGAGCTTGGAGAGTTGCAGGTTTACCAGATTTCTGAAGAGTGGTCATGGCACCGCATACAGAGGATGTGCAACCCAATTTGCAGTATTCATTGACAGAACCACCTTGAGTCAAAAATCAAAATACAATTAAATTGTATCAAGTATGAAATATTGATGTATACATTTTGTAACAACTGACATAAAAAAAAAGCACATGAATAAATACAATATTACAGTGAGTTCAATTTACCAGATTGGTCGACAATAGGAAAGGGATAATCATTATTGCACGACAAAATTTTGCAATCACTGGCTTCTGCACAAACCTCACGGGTGTGTCCTACCATACGGCATGCATTATACCTCTCTCTAGCAGAGGCGGTAGGGCAGCAGGTCATTGCTTCTACTTGAATTTGGGCCATGACCAGACTTATTATGAGCACACTTAAAATCACAGTTTTGCCTTCCATCTTTTGATTGATTACTTGTTTGATCACGACAGGTATGTAAAGAAAACACTTATAATTATAAGCTTGTAGTGATGAAATGGTGATGAAACAAGACTCCCTTAAATACTAGTTGTTATACTATTTGGCACTACAAACTTCTTTTGACACCTTTATCACATGCTCTATAGAGTCTACACTATACACACTAGCTGGACTACCCTATCTCAATGGCTACCACATTAATTTTTAACGTTTTGTCTACAAATTGCAAAAAAAATGTTTGAGAATATCAAAATTTAATCGTGAAAAACTGTGATAGATTAACTGATCCATTATTGGTGTGCAGATCGAGTCTCGGATCTCGCAAATAGAAAGAGAGAGCGAGAAAGTAAAGATTGACACAGGCGAGTTAACGAGTTCGGGGCAAAAAACCGCCACCTACGTCTCGCCGGAGAGAATCCTCTGGAATCCACTAACTTGCTCAAGCTTGAGCTCTTACAATGGAGTCTTTCTCTCTCACTTCAATACCCCTAACTTCTCGGGCTACAAAATCGGATAAGAGAGAGAGAATACAAGAAGATACAACTTATATCTTTTGTTGTTTACAATAATATTCTCTACACGTGTGCGCGCATACACGTGAGAGTTAGACTCAGCCTAACCCGGCTTTTAATCTCCTTGCTAAACCGTCTTCTTCGGTTCTGGTTTAAGGACACAATCTTCAAATCTTCACCTTGTCCTTAACACCAATTAGACCCTGCTTGTGGATTCCCTCTCCGGTACTTGAGCATCTCTTACTCGTCTTCATCCTCCTGAGACAGCCCTCTCAGCTTCATATCTTTCTGAACAAGCTTGCCCAACTCAATAAATTAGAGCTTTCACCAGCTCAATCTTCAGTAACTCGTAGCAGCTTCAAGGCACTCTGAAGCTTGCCAACTGGTAAAACTTTGGTAAAGATGTCTGCGGGATTATACTCTGTTGCGATCTTCAAAACTGAGACTGTACCGTCTTCAATAAGCTCCCTGATGAAATGATATTTGACCGCTACGTGCTTCGTCCTCTCGAGATGCACTGCATTCTTTGCCAACGCTATTGCACTTTGAGAATCACAGTAGATGTCGACTGCTTCCTGTTCAAAACCCAACTCATTCATCAACCCCTTGAGCCATACTGCTTCTCTTGACGCCTCCGTTAATGCCATATACTTAGCTTCCATTGTGGAGAGAGCTACAACCTTCTGCAATGTTGACTTCCAGCTGATAATGTTTCCTCCAACAGTGAAAACCAAACCTGTAGTTGATCTTCTTCTATCTAAATCTGCTGCGTAGTCCGAATCACAGTATCCCTTCACCAAAAATTCACCATCCTTTCTGAAATATAGTTTCTTCTTTAAAGAACCCTTGACATACCTTAAGATCCATTTAACGGCCTGCCAATGATCCTTCACTGGTTTGCTCATGTACCTGCAGACCACACCAACAGGATGAGCGAGGTCTGGTCTTGTGCCTATCATAGAGTACATGAGATTCCCAACTGCGCTTTGATAAGGAACATTCTTCATGTTTTCACTCTGATCTTGAACTTCCTTATCCGTTGCTCCTCTTAACCTGAAGTGAACTCCCAAAGGCGTTGCAACTGATTGCATTGATCCATGCAAAATTTCCCTAACACCTTTAACAAGTATCCTTCTTGTGACACAGTAAGAGTTCCCTTAACTCTGTCTCTGGAAATTTCCATTCCCAATATCTTCTTAGCTTCCCCTAAATCCTTCATGTCGAACTCAGATTTCAAGAGAATCTTCAATTCACTAACCAGCTTCTTGTCCTTAGAAGCTATCAGAATATCATCTACGTATAGTAATAGATATACGTAGTTATCTTTCTCTATCTCCTTGTAGTAGACACACAAGTCCAAATCACTTCTCTTATACCCATTCACTTGCATAAAATCATTGAATCTCTTGTTCCACTGCCTCAGAGATTGTTTCAAACCATATAATGACTTCTTGAGTAGACACACCTTCTCTGGATTCTTCTGATCTACATACCCCTCAGGCTGCTCCATGTATATCTCTTCATCCAAAAAACCATGTAGAAATGCTGTCTTTACATCAAGTTGTTGAAGCTCCATGTCGAAATGAACCACCATAGACAGAATGAACCTGATAGATACGTGCTTCACCACCGGAGAGAATATCTCTTGATAATCAATCCCCTCCTTCTGTGAGTATCCCTTGGCCACCAGCCTAGCTTTAAACCTTGGTGCTTCAACTCCTTCGATTCCTGCCTTTCTCTTAAAGACCCATTTGCATCCTATAGGTTTATGTGTCTTAACTCTATCAACAAGAATCCATGTTTTATTCTTCTTTAACGAGTCCATCTCTTCATCACTTGCCTCTAACCACTTTTCACTGTCCTCGTCAACTAATGCCTCTTGATAACTGGCAGGTTCTGACTTCCCACCATCTTGTGTTATAAGATAAGCATACCCTGCAACCTCATCTATTTCTTCATCACCATAAACCTCATAGTCTTCTAACCTTGCAGGTGGTCTTGTCTGTCTTCTTGGTCTGTCTCTGGTCAGCTGATAATCACCCATATCCTGTGTAGATGTCTGAATACTTTCAGTTGTTTCCTCAATTTCTTGAGACGTCTGACCTTGACTAACTTCTGTGATGTCTTCACCTTGAACTGAATTCCTCTTGTTCATACATGTATCTACAAAATCAAGACTAGATAAACCATTAGTAATAAAGGTGGGTTCAGGAATACCTGACTGTTGCATTGGCTTGAGGTCTTTATACATCATGTCCTCTCTGAACACAACACTTCTGCTTATAACACACTTTTCTTCTTCAATTATCCACACCCTGAATCCTTTGACTCCTTCGGGATATCCAGTGAACACACCTTTCTTGGTTCTTGGATCTAACTTCCCCTCAATTGAATGTACATAAGATATGCATCCAAATGTCTTTAGTGCTGCCAGACTTGGTATTGAAGAAGTCCATAACTCTTCTGGAATGCTAAAATCGATAGCACTTGACGGCGTTCTGTTGATTAAGTATACTGATGTTGAGGCAGCTTCAGCCCAGAATCTCTGACCCAACCCGCTTTCACTCAGCATACTCCTGACTTTATTCATTATCGTTCTATTCAACTTTTCTGCTACTCCATTTTGTTGAGGCGTGTATGTGCACGTCCTATGCCTCACAATCCCTGAATCCTTGCAGAACTGATCAAACTTGAGATTACAAAATTCCAGCCCATTATCTGTCCTGAGCTTCTTCACCTTTCTTTCTGTCTGTGTTTCAACCATCTTCTTCCACTCTACGAACTTGTTGAAAACTTCATCTATGGTTCTGAGGAAGTATTGACATCTGCCTAAACTCAAGGGAACATTAGGTGAACCCCAGAGATCAGAGTGAATGTAGTCCAGTTTTTCTTTAGTTACATGCTGCGCAGGTCCAAAACTAACCTTGTGTGTTTTTCCTTACACACAATCTTCACAAAATTTCAATTCAGTAACCTTATCATTCCCAAAACAGCCTTTTTTAACCAATATATCCAAGCTCTTCTGGCCTACGTGCCCCAACCTACTGTGCCAGAGTTTAGTCATATCGTTTACTTCAGCATTACATGCTTCTGAAACATTTGCAGACCCTTGTAGAATGTACAGCGTATCCTTTCCCCTTCGTGCACCTTTCATGATTACTGAACATCTTTTAATAACCTTGACCACACCTTTGGCTCCTTTGAACTCACAACCTTTTTCCTCAAGTGTTCCCATCGAGATTAGGTTCCGAGATATATCTGGCATATACCTCACTTCTGACAGAACAAATGTAGTCCCATCCTGGTTCTTGAATCGCACTAAGCCTATCCCTTTAATCTCACACTGTGTACTGTTTGCCATCCTCACCTTTCCAGAAGTAACTTCCTTGAATTCTATGAAAATGTCCCTCCTTGGTGTCATGTGAAATGAGCATCCAGTGTCTAATACCCATTCTTCTCTGTCTGATTCTCGTGCAGACAGATTCACCTCTGATGCTATAAGTCCTGCGATATCTTGTGCATCATCTTTGGCCAGAGAAGACTCACCTTGATCAGACTGTAACTTGTGTTTGTTCTTCTCTAACCACTTGTAGCACTGCTTCTTAAAGTGCCCTTCTTTCCCACAGATCCAACAGATCTTCTTGCCGTCTTTAGATTTGGACCTAGACCGATTCTGTTTCTTGCCATTCTGTTGACCTTGTTGACCCCTTGTCTCTGTTCTACCTCTCACATAATGACCTTCAGACGACTTCCCTTGCAGCTTGTTCAAATCCTTTTCCTTGGATCTAGCCGAACTTGCTATATCTTCCAATCTGATTGCCTCTCTACCATACTTAAGCGTTTCTTTGAGCGACTCAAACTTAGGTGGCAGAGCATTGAGAACCAAAATAGCTTGTACCTCACCAGGAACTTCAATACTTAGATGACTAAGTTCTCCTATAATCTTCAAGAAGTCGTCTATGTTCTCATCGATTGTTCGATGATCTTGCATTCTGTACCCGTAGAGTTTCAACTGGGAATCACCTCGATTTGGCAATGACTTTGACATGTATAATCTTTCAAGAAGGCCCCAAGCTTCTGCCGCTGTGACACACTTCTCGATCTTGCGAAGAACGTGATCTCCTACGTTCAGGCAGATCATATTCAACGCTTTTTCACATCGCTCAGCTCTAGCTTCGTCTTCTAAGACTTTATTCTTTAATTTTTCTGGATCTTTCTCCGCGACTTCACCTTCTTTTTCTTTGCTCGTCTCTGCGTCTTCTGTTCTTGCGACGAGAACATCCTTGAGACCTTGAACACTTAGATGTGCAAACATCCTCCGCTTCCACAGTGAGAAGTCACCGGTTCCATCGAAGAAACAAACCACCTATGCTTTAATCCCAGACATCTTCAGATTGATTGAATCCTCAGATCTAGAGACTCACCTCCGATTCACCTCAGATCTTGAAGCTTGCTTTCGATCTTGTTGTTTCCTATTCGCGATTGCCTCCTCCGCTGATAACTTGGCTCTGATACCAATTTGTGCAGATCGAGTCTCGGATCTCGCAAATAGAAAGAGAGAGCGAGAAAGTAAAGATTGACATAGGCGAGTTAACGAGTTCGGGGCAAAAAACCGCCACCTACGTCTCGCCGGAGAGAATCCTCCGGAATCCACTAACTTGCTCAAGCTTGAGCTCTTACAATGGAGTCTTTCTCTCTCACTTCAATACCCTTAACTTCTCGGGCTACTATATCGGATAAGAGAGAGAGAATACAAGGAGATACAACTTATATCTTTTGTTGTTTACAATAATATTCTCTACACGTGTGCGCGCATACACGTGAGAGTTAGACTCAGCCTAACCCGGCTTTTAATCTCCTTGCTAAACCGTCTTCTTCAGTTCTGGTTTAAGGACACAATCTTCAATTGGGAATACAAAGCGAATAGATCAATTATTGGTCACACCTAGCTAGAGATGCAGAATAGGGCAAAGTAAGGACTGAAGTTTGTTGTGCACAATGTTATGTTAGTTATAGAGAAATTAGAATATAGAATTTTTGGTAACAGTAATGTGTTTACCAAGTGATGGTGAGTCATCCGAGAATATGTTTTCATACATTTTCAATCAAATTAAGCCAAGAACAGGAAGTCATAATATAGATCGAAAAAGGGTCTCGAATGTCAAAACTTTTAAAAAAATGAGTTCAACTGGGGAAGAAACTATTCCACCTGTAAAACTATATAATGCGTAAATTTATGCACAAATTTAATTAACCGAGCTAAAACATACACAAACTAATTTAAAAATACTAAAGATGAACCGACCAAATCACTCAAATCGTTGGAGCTTGACATTGGATTGATGAAGATGGATCGGAGAGTTTGAAGATAGGTCAAAAACATTTCAAGACAGATCGGAAAGATTGAAGATGGATCGGAAAAGTTTGAAGATGGATCGGAATCTTCAAAGCCTCGCCGCAGTACAGATCGGAAAATTTAAACGAAGCGGCGGCGGAAACTAAAAACCCTAGTCGGGAAATAATTAAAACGAGAGAAGAGAGCTCTACCTTTTCGAAAATTTGGAGAAATGAAGTTGTGAGGGGAAATGAAGGGAAAATCCTGATATTTATAGGCAAATGGCGCGTGACCTCTGGAACTGAACGAGACGTTTGCGATTCCCGAGATGAAAGAAGTTCTAAGTCTTAAACCTCCGAGCCAAACCATTGAATATAAGATTCGTCCGAGGCAAAACTTTGTTTCAAGAAAGAAGTACCCCGAAGCAAGGCGACGGATCGGAAACTAAAAAAATAAGGGGGCATACTTTTTCCGACAACAAAACACCTCGGTCGCACTGACTGCAAAACGCCTCGGCAGTACCAGCAGAACGCAATGACCGCGTCGGCAAGAGAACACCTCGGCAACACTTCCCCTCGGAAGCAGAAAACCATGATAGCATCATCAGACGTATGGCTCAGTGGCATCTTATTTTTAACAGTTGATCTCGCTCTTGACAGTTCTCACCTCGTTACAATCAATCATGAGTCTAACGAGCTGAGGGGTTAACTGTTGGGGTCGGTTTTCACCCAACCGAGATCAACTAGGGAATCAAACCGGTTGGATCGAATCAAACCAGAAAGGACCGAACCAGAAGATATTGCCTCGGTCCGATTCAATAACCCGACCCGACACTGAGTCACCTCGGGTCGGGCCTAGCCTAAAGTCGCCTCATCTATCACGCCTTCAACCGAGCCGGCCCACGTAAGGACGCATCGGCCCATATGTTCTGGCCCATAACGCTTCAGACCGAGCCCAAGGTACCTCGGACCGAGCCCAAGAATGTGAACATGGGCCGAGCCGAAAGTTCCATGACAGAATCAACGTGGACCGAGCCGAAGGTCCATGAAGCAGTGTGGACCGAGCCAAAGGCCCATGAAGCAATCCAAAGCGTCGTAAACCCTAGACGAGAGAGTCGGCGGCTGCACAAAGAGAAAAAAAAACTCTCCGAAGAAAAGGGAAATTTTCCGTAAGATTAATCTCCGAGATTCTCGCCTAAGGTGGTTATTAGACATGTATATATAGTTTCCAGGTCCTTTCTAAATAGGACACAATTTCTTTCTAAGCAGAATTCTGAGCAAATCTCTTATCAAATCATTGTACGCAAAATCTTATCTAAACAGCAATAAAAAAAACCATATTTGGATCTTTGTTTTCGTGTTTCGTTCTTATAATCTTATGTTCCCTCTAAATTCGTAACCAAATTCAATTGTGTGAGTTTCGACTCCGAAGCTTTCTTACTCGCAGAAACCATCGAGAACGAAATCTGAAAAGATGTCCGACGACGGAGCAAGGCAACTCAATGACAGAGATAACACCACTGCGGAGGTTACAGAAGCGAGGACCGATCCAATAATCCCTCCGCAAGCAATCGCCGATACCACTGCAACGTCCCTAGCCAATCTGAAGACCATGATGACAGAGCTGCTGAAGAAGGCCGCAGAGCAAGATCAGCTGAATAATTCCATGGTGGAGAGGGTTGAGTCGCTAGCGATGGAGAGCCACGCCCGAGACATAAGCATCGGAGCCAAAAGGAGACTTGGCCTCAACCCGACGGCTCTCGACTTCTCCACACCCGTCGGGACATCTGGCAACGCGGTGAGAGGATTACCACCTCGACATCCATCAAACATAACAACACCCGCATCAACGAGGCAAGCCCAGACCGAGCCGCCTCAACCAACTCAAGGAGAAGGACGCGTCGGCAATGGAGGAGATCGCACCATGGGACACACAGTGCAGGAAGAGTTCGCCTCAGCATCAGAAGGAGGAAGTGTAGAAGCATAAATTCGAATACAGAAAGTACGAAGAACAATGCGAAGAACAACGTTTAAAACGATTAAGGAAAAGAACGTTGAAATGGAGGCGAGATGATCGCTTTCCTTAATTCTAAATATCTCCCGCAGTGTGGCGGTTTTATAAGATAAAGAATCCCATGATACAACCATTTGGAGACTACGATCGCATCACTCGATCATAGAATGTACGAACTTTTTATTCTACGCTATACTCTCGGACTTACTCTTAAAGAAGAAGAAAAAAGACGATATGGATTGAAGGATGCTTTTTGCTTTGGTTCTCTGTGAGAAGTTTGTTTTCAGTGTGAGAAATGAGAAGGTCAAAAGCTCTTTTTATAGCCAAGATGCGACCGTAAATGAGGGCGTGATTTGCGGAAAGAGATCTTTGACCATTTAATTTGCGCGGAGTAATGGTGGGCGAGATTCTCGTAAGAAATCTTTGACCATTCAATTCGCGATTCGCGTGGAGTAATGGTGGGCGAGATTCTCGGAAGAAATCTGTGACTCATTTAATTGCGAGTTTAAGCCAAGATCATTTCGTTTTTTGGGGGAAAAAATGTTAACCAAAACGCGGCTCAAAAAGAACATATTTTAGTGGCCCTGGGGCCACATTCACCAAGACCCAAGATCCAAGACCCAAGACCCAAGACCCAAGACCCAAGCCCGAGCCTGAACCCGAGCCCGGTCCGGCGGCGGCGTCGGCGCGCGCGCGGAGTCCCTTGGTTCCCTCTAAGTTTGTTGAACTTAGACTAATGTTTCCTCTTATTTATATGAGAGGTTTTCCCCATTGCTTCCCGATGTGGGACTTTGCAATTTTCATTTACTTAGCCAAGTGGGCTATTTCTTTTCACATTTAACACAACTTAATAAGCCAACGGGCTTTATTAAGTTTTGGTTCAACAATCCCCCACATGAATAGAAATTACTCTAAACGAACGGAGACTAGACTGACTCGATAAACTAGACTTGACTAGACTAGATAGACTTTCGAGAGTATAGGTGAAAAATCACTGTGTTTGATATGGTAGCGTGTTTCAGCCTTGAACCACCCATTGTTAATATATGTCGGGTTTACTTTGCTAGGAGGTGAACATGATGTCTTGAACCACCCAGATTATTATGTAGACCAAGACAACATGTACAATCCAGTTTCATTTTCTCGTAGAACTAAGTTCTCTATTATGTTCATTTTGGCTTTGAACTTGCCTGGTTTATCATGAGTGAACTTGGAGAATATAGCCTGTTAAATCCTCCTAGACACGGCTCAATTTCACACTCACTAGGTGATTTGCCAGTAGTCTTTGTTTTAAGAAGTATATGTGATACTCCACTGATATATCAGAGTTATGGTCTTATCATTAAAAGCTATGCTTATCCTTTTATACATACAGTAAGTAAACGTATGTAAGCAATATTTAACATCTTGGGAACTGAGTAGAGACGAGAAGTCTTTCCGTGCTTTTATTAGATTTTGTTTGATTTAGTTGTCCCTTTGAACCTTACATCTTGGGATCCCCAATCACGTAGGTGAGGTTTCCATAAAACATCATCTGTAAGTTATAGGCTTTAAACCCATTCGTGATGATTTTTCAATTTGATCACGTGCTAAACCTTTAGTAAATGGATCCGCTAGGTTATCAGCCGATTTGACATAATCTATGGTGATTACGCCAGTTGTGATCAAACTTCTAATGGTTTTATGTCATCTTCTTATATGACCTAATTTACCATTATAGAGATTATTCAGTGCCCGAGCGATAGCCAATTGGCTATCACAGTGTACACGTAATGCCGGGACTGGCTTCTCCCACATTGGAATATCTTCCAGGAAATTTCGAAGCCATTCAGCTTCTTCTGCAGCTTTGTCTAAATCAATGAATTCCGACTCCATGGTTGATCGTGCCAGTATAGTTTGTTTGGAAGATTTCCATGATACTGCTGCACCTCCAAGGATAAAGACATATCCACTTGTGGATTTCGAGTTTTTGGAATCTGATATCCAGTTTGCGTCACTGTATCCTTCCAAAATTGCGGGTTCTTTCCCATAGTGTAGCCCATAACTTTTAGTGTATCGTACGTAGTTTAGTACTCTAGTTATGGCTTTCCAGTGTTTGTGACATGGATTACTTGTGTAGCGACTTAGTACGTTTACCGCATGTGCTAGATCGGGTCTAGTACAATTGGTTAAGTACATAAGACTACCAATTACCCGTGCATACTTTACTTGTGACATAGCTTCACCTGAATTTTTAGTCAAGTGAAGTTGAGAGTCAACTGGAGTTTTTGCAGTCTCATTTGAGTAGTTCTTAAACCGTTCAAGTATCTTTTCAACATAGTGAGCTTGAGACAGAATGATTCTGTCGGAAGTTCTTGTGATTTTAATCCCGAGAATGACATCTGCTAGACCCATGTCTTTCATGTCAAACTTTCCACTAAGCATTTTCTTAGTTTGTTGGATAATGTCCTTATTGCTGCCAATAATTAGCATGTCATCTACGTACAAGCATAGTAATATATACCCACTAGGAGTAGTTTTTATGTAGATGCATTTATCACATTCGTTGATGCTGAAGCCATATGACATCATTGTGTTGTCAAATTTTTCATGTCATTGTTTTGGAGCTTGTTTAAGTCCGTATAATGACCTCACAAGTCTACAAACTTTGTGTGCTTCTCCCGGGACTACAAATCCTTCGGGTTGTTTCATATATATCTCCTCTTCTAATTCACCGTTTAGAAAAGCAGTTTTAACATCCATTTGATGGATTTCCAAATTTCGTAAGGCTGCAATGCCAATAAGCATTCAAATTGAAGTTATTCTCGTTACTGGAGAATATGTGTCAAAGAAATCCAGACCTTCTTTTTGTCAGAATCCTTGCACCACAAGTCTGGCCTTGTACTTATCAATTGAGCCATTAGTCTTCAATTTTGTTTTGAAGATCCATTTACACCCTAGTGCTTTAAACCCTTCAGGTAAATTAGTTATTTCATATGTATGATTTTCCTGAATGGAGTCGAACTCACTGTTGACAGCTTCCTTCCAAAAAGGTGTGTCAGGTGTAGTCATAGCTTCAGTAAATGTTCTTGGTTCATTCTCTGTGAGAAAGACCATCATGAAGTCAGAACCGAAAGATTTTTCTTTACGAGCTCTTTTACTTCGTCTAGGTTCATTTTCTTCGTCTGCTTCGGTTACTGAAACGCCAGAAGTACTAACCTCATTTATAGAGGTGGTGGTGTTTTTCTCTTCCCGAGTGCGTTTTAGATTTTGTGATACTTTTCGTTTCGTTTTGCACACAAGTATACTAAAGATAATAGAAGTTCAAACCATCAATTAAATAAATTGCAAAAATAGACTAAAAAATAATTTTTCAGAATATAATTTTTTTTTGGAAAATCCACAATTTAATTTGAATACAGAAATTACGAAGAACAATGCGAAGAACAACGTTTAAAATGATTAAGGAAAAGAACGTTGAAATGGAGGCGAGATGGTCTCTTCCCTTAATTCTAAATATCTCCCACAGTGTGGCGGTTTTATAAGATAAAGAATCCCATGATACAACCATTTGGAGACTACGATCGCATCACTCGATCATAGAATGTACGAACTTTTTATTCTACGCTATACTCTCAGACTTACTCTTAAAGAAGAAGAAAAAAGACGATAGGGATTGAAAGATGCTTTTTGCTTTTGTTCTATGTGAGAAGTTTGTTTTCAGTGTGAGAAATGAGAAGGTCAAAAGCTCTTTTTATAGCCAAGATGCGACCGTAAATGAGGGCGTGATTTGCGGGAAGAGATCTTTGACCATTGAATTTGCGCGGAGTAATGGTGGGCGAGATTCTCGGAAGAAATCTTTGACCCTTCAATTCGCGTGGAGTAATGGTGGGCGAGATTCTCGAAAGAAATCTTTGACTCATTTAATTGCGAGTTTAAACCAAGATCATTTTGTTTTTTGGGCCAAAAAATATCAACCAAAACGCGGCCTAAAAAGAACATCTTTTAGTGGCCCTAGGGCCACATTCACCAAGACTCAAGACTCAAGCCCGAGCCCGAGCCCGAGCCCAGTCCGGCGGCGGCGTCGGTGCGCGCGTGGAGTCCCTTGGTTCCCTCTAAGTTTTTTGAACTTAGACTAATGTTTCCTCTTATTTATATGAGAGATTTTCCCTATTGCTTTCCGAGGTGGGACTTTGCAATTTTCATTTACTTAGCCAAGTGGACTATTTCTTTTCACATTTAACACAACTTAATAAGCCAATAGGCTTTATTAAGTTTTGGTCCAACAGGAAGAATCGGAAATACTTCAGGCTCGGATCAATTCGGAGACTTAACAGAAGAAGAGGAGAATCTCCTTTGGGTGCAGCAGATGCAACACTTCTATGAGCTGAGGAGAACGAACCGACATGAGGAGCCACAAACGACGAGCTTGTTTAACAAAGGTTAAAATTGAAAACATATTGGTAAGTATATATAATTTATGATATAAATGAAATTACCTCAGTTGGAGACAGCTGATAGAGACCGAGCTTCATGAACTTACGGCTGGAGAACATACTCAGCCCGGAACTGTCTGAGCCGTATGGTTCGAATTCGGTGCACATCCATGATTCTTGTGGCATCTTGCTTCCAAACTTTTACGTAATTAAAAAAAAAACTCAATTAAATATACAAGGAAATATCAAATCTTACGGTGCTAAAACTCTGATGTTAACAATCTAACATCGAAAGTTAGAGACTTATCGTAATATATAAGGAGCATTAGTCAATTTGCTCATTTATAATTGGTTTTAATTTGAGTGCTTATGCAATTTAATATTGTATCAAAGTCCGACTTTGATCTAAGTAGGATGGTCCAAATAAGTTAGGTTACTGATCTCATTATTATGGAATTCAGTTTAAAATGAATCGGAAGAGCCATCATTTTTTCAAAGGTATGTTATGAATTTCATATAAAAAATAAGATGATATTCTAGAATAACATACAAAGAGCATGTATTAATTTGCCAAACTTAATTTGATGACCATGAAAAAAAATGAAAATTCAACTAAGATCTGATTTTGGCTAGATATAAAAATTCATTGGACGTTTGTGTTTTTACACGTTTAAAAAGACGAAAATAAATTTTTGGTTTATGATTAGCAGCATCTGGATCGAGACCCGTACCTTTTTTAGATTCGGGAATATATTAAGTTATATATTCTGTCTCAAGTGGCACTCGATCCTGCGACTTCTAGATTTCGTCTTTGTTATTTTTTCACTAGCAACAGTTGGTAGGATGAAAACAAATTAATTCATTGGATCCCACAAAGACGTTAGATGGTTGATACTAGGGATGTTAAAATAGACCTGAAAACTTGTGGGCTTAATGGGGTCATGCTAAACGGGCCAGCCCGTTTAGGTCCTTTTATTAAAATGTAGTTAAACAGGTCAGTCCGTTTAGGCGCGTTTATTAAACGGGTTTAAGCTATAATAAACAGGTAGCCCGTTTATTATTTTTTATTTTAAAAAATATATATTCGTAAGCAAAATGACATCATTTAATTATTTTGTTTTAGGTTTTACATTTTCTGAATTTGAGTCATTCGACTATCGACTGTATTTAAGGGATTCAAGTCTTTTTTTTAAAAACCTATGTACAATTTAGAAGGTAAGAATTTGAGTGTATAAATAGGAAGATTCCTTAAAAAAAACATTACTAATTTGATTATTTTAGGATATTCATAACACCAAATAATTAATATATATGATATTATACTATATTTTGATTTTAAAAAATTTCCCGCAAAATTGCCTTATTTTAAGAAAAATGCAAGATTAGCAACATATTTAATTTGTCGATCTATTTAAAACTTAATTAATAAACATGATTCATCCACATTGATATACTATATTGGTAAAGCTATATTGTATCGAACATTTTTTCATTGAGTTATAATTTAAGTGAAATCAAACATATTTTAAATTTGTAGTTGAGTTATATTATACAATGCAAAATAGATGCAAAGTTATTAATTAAAAAAAATAAGTAAATTATTTTAATATATTGGTTTTTATGTTATTTTAAAAATAAAATAAAGTTAATAAACAAAAACAAAAGAAATCAAATAGCAAAAAAATAAATAAATAGGTCCAAACGGGCCTATATATGTCAGGCGGGCTTTAATGTAAACGGGCCTTAAATGGCACACACTTAAACGGACATACACTTAAACGGGCGGGGCTAAACGGGCGGGACTAAACGGGCTCGGACCTAAACGGCTGGATATAAACGGGCCGGGCCCGCCCTTTTTAACATCCCTAGTTAATACATATCTATGGTTATCGACATATCGCATACATACCACAAAAAATTATAATAGTAGATTGCAAAATTATAATCTTATGATGTTTGTTCGAACCGGATTTAGCACGCCCGCCAAACAGTGCATTTATAGAGCGGGGACTCAAACCGATCGTCACGGATACGGCCGAGGTGGTCATTGGACCATGTAGGTCGCCTAACCACCAAGGTTCGATACGAGATCGACGTGGACATCGGCCTTGTCTCGACGACGATGAGCTGAGTGAGCATTGCGTTGAGGTCAGTAGACGAGATGGTAGGTCGGCAAGGATGAGCGACGAACCGGGAGATGGGTGAATGGGTTTTGTTAAGATCACAAATGCGCCTTGGAAGGCTGCCTACATACCCTCAGAGTGGGATCAAGCCGATCGTAGTTCACATTACATGTATTAGGTCGTCCATCTGGGAGACAGCTCAGGTCATCCATCTGGAAGGCAGCTCAGGTCATCCATCTGGAAGACAGCTCAGGTCGTCATCTGGAAGGCAGCTCAGGTCGTCCATCTGGAAGACAGCTCATGTCGTCCATCTGGAAGGCAGCTCAGGTCGTCCATCTAGAAGGCAGCTCAGGTCGTCCATCTGGAAGACAACTCAGGTCGCCCATCTGGGAGACATCTCAGGTCGTCAACCTGGAAGGCAGCTCAGATCGTCCATCTGGAAGACAGCTCAGGTCGTCCATCTGGGAGACAGCTCAGGTCGTCCATCTAGAATACAGCTCAGGTCGCCCATCTGGGAGACAACTCAGGTTGTCCATCTCAAAGACAGTTCAGGTCGTCCATCTGGAAGACATCTCATGTCGTCCATCTGAGAGACAGCTCAGGTCGTCCATCTGGGAGACAGATCAGGTCGTCCATTTGGAAGGCATCTCATGTCGTCCATCTGTAAGACAGCTCAGGTCATCCATATGGGCGGAGCAGCTAGTCTATTGTCTTAGCTCCCCTCCTTTTTTTCGGGGATCGTTCCAAATAATGATGGTGGTCTTCTATTTATAGTTAAATAAGTCGGTCGGGACATGTGGAAAGTAAGTACATGTCGCTCATCCGTGCCTCCAGGTCGGTGGTCAACATGTCGACATGTGGTTTGGACACGTGGTGGGCTCAGATTTTTTCCAGGCCGGCTGGCGGTTTGAGCTGAGTTGGGCCTTCATAATTTTTAATTTTGATGGGCCGAAATTGATTTAGGCCTGAACTAGGGTGAGGGCTGTGCTAAGCCCACCACCCACAATGTTTCTTTGTAAACTCTGTACCGCCTATTTGAATTCATTTATCCATATGCAACAAACCCTTATTGTATCAAATCCAATACGTTTAATTTCATCAAGATTCTTTAAACGAATTAATTTGTCTGCGATTTCCACCAAGTGATCACAGAATTGCTGAGACTTGTAGAACATTGGCATATGATCTGTTTCTTCCATCTCCATAACTAAATTCATCGGAAAATTATTAATCATCCATATGTGTTCTTCTGGAATAGCTTTGTCCTCTTTGCACAAAATGTAAGCTCGAGTAACAGATCCATAACCTTCATCTGAGAAGTTCTTCATCTTTGATAAGTTCGCTCACAAACAATGATCTAGGCCTCTTTAGAAGCAATCCAGTTCAAGATCCTAAACCAAGATTACAACATCACCGTAAGAACTTACTTTTTTGTATTAGTTCGGTGTAGGACTACTTCTTGAAAAAGAAAATCAGGTTTATACATGTTTTTGCGATCGATCCCCTATCATTTATATTAACTATATTATAATTTTAGTTAGTTTTACAAAAATTCTAAAAATTTAATTATTTAGTTTAAAAATTAAAGTTTTAAAAACTATTAAAATCTTAATTTAAAAATGTAAAATTCTTATATAGATGATATATTTTGAGAAATACCTTAAAATAACATAAAATTTAGTTTTTTTTTCTAAACCTAGCACCAAAATATTAAAGTTCCAAAAATAACACAAATCATTTTGTAAAAACAGATTTATATTAAAAAAAATTACAAACAAAGTAAAAAACTTTATATTGGGTTCTCCCATTCTAATTTATGCTTTAAATTTCCCCTCTAAAAAAAAATTTCAAATATTTTTATATCAATTTATGTTATTATTTGAAATTTGAACGAGTTGTGCTATATTTGAAAGAACAATTTAATGTGTTCTATTTTAGAGAATCGCCAATATATTTTTGTTTTCTTCTGTCGCAATAATTACGAGACCACATGATATGCAAAAATTGTATTTACCTTTTTTATTAATAAGAAAAACTTTTTAAAAAAATCAATCTAGTGGTTCAATCATTATCCCACAAGCATTCTTGTTTGACGCAATAATTAGAGGAATTAATAAAATTAAAAACTACTAAATCTTAATTTAAAAATGAAAAAGTCTTATATAGACAATATATATTTGTTTTTCTTCTGGTGCAATAATTAGCAGATCACGAAAAGTCTAAAGTATTTTACTTCTTTTAATTAATAAGAAAAACTTTTAAAAAATCAATCATGCCGGTAAAGCAGCAGCAGTGATAAACGGGAAAGCAGCAGTGATAGGGTTCTTGCTGCTGTTAGATTTTGAGCTATTGACAGGTAAAGGTCTATTGAAGGGGACAGGATTCTTGGACTTCCTTTACTCTGCTTCAGATGCTTTCAAGTAGTGATATATAAATATATTTGGTCTGGTTTTGCTTACCTCCTTGTGCAATTTGTGGATGCATTACCCAACAAATGGAGAAACAAACATACTTTAGTGACAACTCACACCATGTCTTAGTATATGAATCACATATATAGAGATGTCTGCATTGTCCTTGTTTGTGTTTTACTTCTTTATATGAGATATTCTTTGTTCTCCGTGAGTTAAAATTATGATCTTCAAGCTTTCCACTAACTGTTGTGTTCGACTCTGCATCCTTTCTTCCTTTGATTTTGGTTTCTTTTTATTTTTTTGAACCTGAATAACAAAAACTTTCACCAAGATTATGAGTTTGATTGGTAAGGTATACCGTTTGGAAAGAATATTCTAAACATCCAATATGATCGACCCATAATTTCGGGATATTAAAGAAGAAAGGGAGGTCTTAATTTGTAGATAGTGAAGGAGAGAGTTTGTTTAATTAAAAACTTTTAAAAAATCAATCTAGTGATTCAATGATGATCCCAAAAGCATTCCGGTTTGATGTCGGTTTGTTTAACAAAGGTTAAAATTGAAAACATATTGGTAAGTATATATAATTTATGATATAAATGAAATTACCTCAGTTGGAGACAGCTGATAGAGACCGAGCTTCATGAACTTACGGCTGAAGAACATACTCAGCCCGGAACTGTCTGAGCCGTATGGTTCGAATTCGGTGCACATCCATGATTCTTGTGGCATCTTGCTTCCAAACTTTTACGTAATAAAAAAAAAAAA